>JAXIVD010000343.1:45000-60000 GCA_036785275.1 Cancer borealis | reverse complement strand
TGCCTATCCAGGATTAAACTCCGCGTAATAGTCACCCCAAAATCCACCTCCTCCTTCGACTTTTTCAAACTAACATTTTTCATTTTGTAATTATAGTTCACTCTCCTTTTGCTTTTGCCAAATTCCATGACTTTGCACTTACTTAAATTGAATTCCATTTGCCACTTTTCACTCCATCTACCAATCTTATCAAGGTCCTCTTGCAATTTCTCACAATCTCTCACATTCTGCACTTTCCTCACCAATTTGGTGTCATCGGCAAACAAGTTGATATGACTGTCGACTCCTTCAACCATGTCATTTACATATATACCAAACATGATCGGTCCCAGCACTCAACCTTGGGGTACTCCACTAGTAACTATCAACCAGGAAGAATTATTATTCCTTATTACCGTTCTCATTTCCCTCTCATGAAGGTAATCCTTCATCCATTCCAACAATCGTCCTCCAATTCCTCCATACCTCCCTATCTTCCATAACAGTCTCTTATGTGGTATCTTGTCAAAGGCCTTCTTCAAATCCAGGTAGACCCCATCCATCCAACCATCTCTCTCTTGTACAACATCTATGACCCTTGAATAAAAAGACAACAAATTTGAGGAACATGACCTCCCTCTCCTGAATTCGAACTGGCATGTTGTCAACACATCATTTCTCTCCAGATATTCCATCCAAGTATTCTTAATAATCATCTCACATATTTTTCCTACTACACTCATCAAGGACACTGGTCTATAATTCAGTGGATCCTCTCGACTTCCACCCTTGTAAATTGGTACAATATTTGCTCTTTTCCAATCCTTTGGCACTTTTCCCTTCATCAACGACAACCTCACCAGGCTATAAACTTTATCCACCAACTGATTTCTACATTCTTTCAGAATCCAATTTGAAATTCCATCTGGACCAGCCGCCTTATTTACATCCAAATTTTCCATCAATTTCATAACTTCCTCCTGACTTACTTCTATTCCTCTCAACTGGTTTCCGGTCAACTCCTCATCTGCCAAGTCAAAGTCGTCCTCTTCGGTAAATACTGTTTGAAACCTTTTATTCATCACCTCCGCCATTTCTTGTACCTCGTCATATTTTCTTCCATCAACCTTCAATCCAGTTATACCTTCACTTTTCTTCATTTTTCCGTTAATATGTCTATAAAATAATCTTGAGTCACTCCTACATTTTTCCATAATGTCCTTCTCATAATTTAGTTTTTCTGTCCTCAAAATCCTTACACATTCATTTCTAGCTTTCACATAACGTCTCCATGCAGTTTCCGTCTCTATTTTCCTCCATCTATTCCATTCACTCACCTTGCACTTTCTAGCCCTGTCACACTTAACATTGTACCATTCTTTACCCTTTTTCAAATTTATTCTCCCTCTTGGAACATACCTGTCCACTGCAATATTGTATATCTTGACAAACTCATCCCATTTCACCTGTACATTATCTGCTTCCTCAAAACAACTCCAATTTACACTTTCAAAGTATTTCCTAATTTCTACGAAGTTTGCTTTGTAATATCTATATCTTTCCACTTTGTACTCCTCATTTGTCCTTAAAGATTCTATACTGAGACCTATTTCAATTAGCACATGATCACTTTTGCCTACAGGGCATTCATAATTTATTGTTCCTATAGCTTCTGCATCACTGGTAAACAGCAAATCCAATCTTGATGCCTTTTCCCCTTCCCTGAATCTCGTTTCGCAGTGTGTGTGTGTGTGTGTGTGTGTGTGTGTGTGTGTGTGTGTGTGTGTGTGTGTGTGTGTGTGTGTGTGTGTGTGTGTGTGTGTGTGTGTATTTACCTAATTGTATTTACCTAATTGTAGCATACGGGGGGGAGAGCTAAGCTCATGCTATCCAGTCTCTGTTGTCCCAATAATTATCTAGCTTCATTTTAAAACCATGTATTGTTGTTGCTTCGGTCACTTCTTTATCCAGGGCATTCCAAGTGTCGATAATTCTATGTGGGAAACTGTATTTCTTCACATCCCTCCTGCAAGTCCCTTTCTTCAATTTCTTCCTGTGTCCCCTCGTGGTTCGCTCGTCCCGCACTATCAAATCATCTCTGTCGTACTTGTCGATTCCTTCTATAAGTCTAAACATTACAATTAAATCTCCTCTCGTTCTTCTCTGTTCCAAAGACTTCAAACCCAATCTAAACAATCTATCTTCATAAGGGAGGTTTTCCAAACTAGAAACCATTTTTGTTGCTGCCCGTTGGATCCTCTCCAACTGTTTAATATCCTTCTTCAAATTCGGTGACCAGACCACTGCTGCATATTCCAACCTTGGACGAATCATAGTGATAATAATTTTCTTCATCATATCCTCATCAATGTAGGAAAATGCCACTCTTATATTCTTAAGCAAATTGTATGTTTCCCCAACAATTTTATTTACATGCCTTCTCGGTGACATATCGTCCATAACAATTACTCCTAGATTTTTCTCTGTATTTCTTCTTTGGATGTTTTCTTCCCCCAACTTGTAAGCTCCAACTGGTCTGTTTTTGCTTTTCCCAAACTCCAATACACTGCATTTCCTTGCATTAAATTCCATTTTCCATTTTTTACTCCATTTGTATATCTTATTCAAATCCTCTTGAAGCACGTCACAGTCCTTCCTTTTCTTCACCCGTTTCAAGATCTTCGCATCATCAGCAAACAGACTTGTATAACTTTCTAATTCTTCAGCTATATCGTTTATATATACTGCAAACATTACTGGAGCCAAAACTGATCCCTGAGGGATCCCGCTGTAGACTCTTTTAAATGTAGATGGTTCGTCTCTAATGACCGTTCTCATTTCTCTGTCCTTCAGAAAATCCTCCATCCATGCCAACAATTTCCCTCCTACACCACCTTCTTTTCTAAGTTTCCACACAAGTCTTTTATGCGGAACTTTATCAAATGCTTTCTTCAGATCCAAATAGATACAATCGGCCCATCCATCTCGCTCCTGTATTATATCAATAACTCTGGAATAAAAGGATATCAAATTAATTGTAGTTGAACGACCCTTTCTGAAGCCAAACTGTTTATCACTTAGGACAGTATTTGTCTCAAGATACTCCATCCACTTATCTTTAACTGCCCTTTCACATATCTTGGCCACCACACTTGTCAGTGATACAGGTCGATAATTCATCGGGTCCTCCCTCTTGCCACCCTTATAAATTGGAACTATGTTGGCCTTTTTCCAGTCTGCTGGGACTTTGCCTTCCTTCAGAGAGCAATCTATGATGCTGTGTATTCTGGTACTTAATTCATTGCTAAACTCCTTCAAAACCCAGTTTGAAACACCATCTGGTCCATGAGCTTTTCTTACATCTAAGTCATTTAACATTTTTTTCACTTCATCAACAGATACTTCAATCTCTTTCAATGTGCTACCTTCCATGTTTATCTCTTCTTGATCATTGAAATCCTCCTCCAAGGTGAAGACTTTTTGAAAACTCATTCATAACTTCGGCCATATCTGCAGCTTTTATATATTCTAAATCATCTACTTCCAGTTTGCTTATCCCTTCTTTCTTCTTTAATTTACCATTTATAAATCGATAGAACAATTTTGGCTGGTCCTTACATTTATCCACAATATCCTTCCCATAATTCCTTTTTATTTCTCTGCATAATCTAACGTAATAATTTCTGGCACCTTTGTAGTTTTCCCATAGGCTTGGTCTTCTATTCCTTTTCCATTTATTCCACGTCTTGTCCCTTTTGCCTCTTGCTTCCATACACCTCCTATCAAACCAGTCACTTCTCATGACTTCTCTCCTGTTCATTAGTGGCACATGTTGCCTTACCCCGTCATTATAAATTTCTAGGAACAAATTCCATTTATCATTAGCTGTACTTGCCTCATCAAAGGCGCTCCAATCTGTGTGTGCAAAGTATTGTTTCATGGTCTTAAAGTCTGCCCTTTTATAGTTTAGTCTTCCAATTCTGTAGCTTTCTTCCCTCATGTAACATGAGTCCACAGTTGTTAGAAATTCAATCATCACATGATCACTTTTCCCTAGAGGACAATTGTGGGTGACACTTTCTATACTTTCAGAATCTTTTGTGAAAATCAGATCTAATCTCGATGGTTGATCATCTCCTCTAAATCTTGTGTCAGTTTCAATCCACTGAGTTAAGGTATTTTCCATAGCTAGTTTTAACATTTGACCGCCCCACGATTCCTCACTTCCTTCGGTTGTCCACTCTTCCCAATTTACTTCCTTACAATTAAAATCTCCCATAATGGTTAGGTTTCCGCATTCGTTTATAATTTTTTCCATATCCTCTAATGAATCAATTTGTAATTTCTTATGTTCTTCTCTACTCCATGAACTTGTCTTTGGGGGTATATATAATACAGCAAAGTTTCTTGTGGCATTTTCTCCATGCCGAATACCCACCTTGATCATTTCTACGTCATTCTTCCCGTAAATAACCGCATCAACTTGTAGACCCTTCTTGGTTAGGATCATGACCCTTCCACCTTGTCTACAGGTTCTTGGCTTATTCCAGATATCATATTTTCCATCCCCAATGTTCAAGCTCTCAATAGCTTTATCCAATTTTGTTTCTACTAACCCTACAATATTTGGCTCATTTCTGCTGCGATACTCATTTAGTTCATTGCATGCCGTACTCAACCCATTTACATTAGTATACATCACTTTTAAATTTCGCTTCCTTCTGTCCTGGTTCGTAGATACCATTTCCTTATTTTCATATTTGTCACCTTCCAGTAGAACACTTTTTTCTCTTCCTCTGTTCTTTCTTCGTTTTTTGCCGTGGCCTCAGTCCACAATTCACTCACTTTTGCCCTTTCCTCTCTGTTAAGGTCTTTCTTGATCCATATATTTTTAGTTTCCTCTTTTTTTGCCAGCTTACTCGCCCCTGCTAGCGCTTCTTCAGCATCTACTTGTGATTTAAACTTTATTTTCAGTGGCCTTGATTTCCCCTGCACGTATTTCCCCAACCTTCGAAATTCCTCAACTTCATTTTCCAGGTTACTGTCCTCACTCTTAACTTCCATTAGTGTCTTCGTAATATTAGCTCTCTCCACTCTTTCTCTTTCAAATCTGTTCGGCTCTTCATCCTCCTTCATCCCAAAAATCACTACACATTTTTTTTTGTCAACAGTGTCTCTTACCAGATTTTCATTTTCCTTCATTACTTGTACGAATGAGCTGCGTGCCTTTTCTTCCAGTTGTTGGCTAACAATATCCCTAAAGCTTTCCTGCATCTCTTCTCTCTGATTCTTCCATTCGTCCTGTTTTTCTTCCATCCTCTTAACTCCCTCTGATCCTTTTAACTCCCTCTGAACTAACTTCCACCTTGTCTTTCATTTCTTACATGGTTGCCTCGTGGTTAACAGCTTTGGCCTTAAGTTCAGCATTTTCATTTTTCAGTACCTCCAAGGCCTGTTTCATGTCACTGTTTTCCTTGACAATGCTATCATAATTAGCACACTTCTTTTTCAGCTCATTATTATCCACAATGAGCTGGTCCTGCTTATCCAATATTTGAGCCATAAGCTCCTTCATAATTCTGATCTCTCTTTCGACACCCACTAGTCTCCTCATATTTCCTCTATCTGGCAAAAAACCAGAGAATCCTCGTGAACCACCTGACTCACCCAAATTCCTTAAACCCAAAGGAGTTTCCAAAGAATTTGAGCGAAGTCTCTCCTGCGTCATGTTTACATCGTAGTCCTGCTCTCCGCCACCACTGCTAACAGCGCCACCACCGGTGCTGTCACCTTCCATATTTTCCTCTCTTTCCTTATAAAATCTTAAATCAACGGGACAACATCTGACTGGGACACTCACTAGCACCTCCCCCTACCGTAATAGCATACAATTAAGCAGCTTGAAGTGTTGTTCTCCGCCAATTAGCCGACTTCCGCACCGCTCCCACTAGACCCGTTTTGTCCCTCCCGTGTCAACAACACGTGTGTGTGTGTGTGTGTGTGTGTGTATTTACCTAGTTTACCTAGTTGTAATTTACAGGGATCGAGCAAGGCTCATTATGTCCTGTCTCCATAACTATATTTATCCAATTTTTCCTTAAATGTATGCACACTGGTTGCTGTGACAACTTCTTCACTTAAGCCATTCCACATATCCACCGTTCTATGAGGAAAACTGTACTTCTTGATATCCCTCAAACACTGACTCTTCACAATCTTCTTAGAATGCCCTCTCGTTCTTCTGTCCACACCTCCAGTTACCGTCACCAAATCCTGTCTGTCAATCTTCTCTATGTGATTTACCATTTTGTACATCGTAATCATATCTCCTCTTTCTCTTCTCTCCTGCAATGTTGACAAACTCATTTCTCTCAATCTCTCTTCATAGGTTAGATCTTTCAATTCCGGCACCATCTTTGTAGCTGTTCTCTGAATCCTTTCCAACTTCCTTATATCTTTCTTCATATGTGGTGACCACACCACCGCTACAAATTCCATCTTGGGCCGTATCATGGTGGTTATAATTTTCTTCATCATACTTGTATCTAAATAGTGAAACGCCACCCTAATATTTGTTAGCAATCCATACGTTGAGCCAAATATCCCATTTATATGCCTTTCCGGGGACAGGATGTCTTGAATAATCACTCCCAGATCCTTTTCTTCTTTACTTTTTGTTATTAAATTGTCCCCCAATTTGTAATCCCATGTGGGTCTTCTTTTACTCTTCCCCATCTCCAACACATGACACTTTTTAGCATTGAATTCCAATTTCCACCTTAGGCTCCATTCATGAATCTTATCCACATCTGTCTGCAACTCCTTACAATCTTCCTTACTCTTTACTACCCTCATCAGCTTTGCATCATCTGCAAACAGGTTTATATAGCTATTCAAGCCTTCCTGCATATCATTCACATATATCGTGTGTGTGTGTGTGTGTGTGTGTGTGTGTGTGTGTGTGTGTGTGTGTGTGTGTGTGTGTGTGTGTGTGTGTGTGTGTGTGTGATTGTAATAATAATAATAATAATAATAATAATAATAATAATAATAAACGGTTTATTAGAAAAAGCAGTCATAAACTGAAAATATACATTTCAAAATTCCTAAATTCTATTTCTAAATGTGAGAAGTGGAAGACTTATTTTTCTTTACATGAGACTATTCAGACAAATTGTTAGCATAGTGATGTGTGTGTGTATGATTGTAATAATAATAATAATAATAATAATAATAATAATAATAATAATAATAATAATAATAATAATAAACGGTTTATTAGAAAAAGCAGTCATAAACTGAAAATATACATTTCAAAATTGCTTAATTCTAATTCTAAATGTGAGAAGTGGAAGGCTTTTTTTTCTTTACATGAGACTATTCAGACAAATTGTTAGCATAGTGATGTGTGGTGGTATGTCGTGGATCAGGTGAGGTCCGCTTCACGACCTTGTCCAGCCCGGTGGTGTCTGGTGACGGTGTTGTAGCACCTTGGAGGCCGGGGATGGACTCGAGCCTGGTTGGGTTGCGTCTCCTTCAGGTGTTGGGGGAGGTGCCGCCTGTAGGAGGCCACAATCACCCATATGGTGATATGTGGAGGGGCAGCTGTAGGTGGTGGGTAGAGGTGCAGCTGAGAGCGGTGTGTGTGTGTGTGTGTGTGTGTGTGTGTGTGTGTGTGTGTGTGTGTGTATTCACTGTCACAGTCTGCTGCTGGTCTCACTCGAGACAGCCGGCCGTCCCCCTATGGAAAGAACTCAGAGCTCATAGTGACCAATCTTTGGGTTGGACCGAGACCACTCACACACAACACACCGGGACAACGAGGTCACAACCCCTTGACTTACATCCCATACCTACTCACTGCTAGGTGAACAGAGGCTACACGTGAAAGGAGATTCGCCCAAATAATCTCCGTCCGTCCAGGAAATCGAGCCCTGGCCCCTCGGTTGTGAGCCGAGTGCGCTAACCACTACGCTAGCGGATCGTGTGTGTGTGTGTGTGTGTGTGTGTGTGTTATTCACTGTCACAGTCTGCTGCTGGTCTCTCTCGAGACAGCCGGCCATCCCCCTATGGAAAGAGAGCTCAATGTGACCAATCTTTGGGTTGGACCGAGACCACTCACACACAACACACCGGGACAACGAGGTCACAATCCCTCGACTTACATTCCGTACCTACTCACTGCTAGGTGAACAGAGGCTACACGTGAAAGGAGACTCGCCCAAATATTCTCCGTCCGCCCAGGGGATCGAACCCTGGCCCCTCGGTTGTGAGCCGAGTGCGCTAACCACTACGCTAGCGGACCGTGTCTACGCTAGTGGACCGTGTGTGTGTGTGTGTGTGTGTGTGTGTGTGTGTGTGTGTGTGTGTGTGTGTGTGTGTATATCTGAGTGTGTGTGTCTGAGTGTGTGTGTCTGAGTGTGTGTCTGTGTCTGAGAATCAAAATCAGAATCAGAATCAGAATCAATTTATTATGCTCAGACTTTGTAAACAAAGTATGGAGCACAACTCCTCATTTTAATTTTAATAGTTAATACAAAAAAAAAAAAAAATTGAGACAAAAACAGTATCACTGATCATAATAACAGTATCCTGAAGTTGAACTTATGCAAATTACCTAAACATTTTATATATAGCTCTCAAGAAATATGAAATATTAGTCAAAGCTTTTCCATTTTTACTCTGTAAAAATGTTGTATTCAATGTTGGGTTATTCTTATAGTAATGTGGAATATATATGTTCCTTAGTTCAACAATATTTTCATTAGGACAACAACATCATATGAAATTCATCTCCCACAGCATTACTTCTACATTTCGTGCATAATCTTTCTTCTCTACTTATATTTTCATATCTTCCTGTCACAACTTGTAATCTATTATTATTAGCTCTAATTTTAGTTAAGGGTATTCTGATATTTTTCCTTAATTTTAGCAGATATTCTTCCAAAACACAGTTCTTTATACACGTTATAGTTCTTGCAAATTCCCTTTGTTGAAATGTTACTGTGCCATGTTGTAATCCACTGATCTTTCAACTTCCTTTCTACTGCTTTCCTTAACCATTCAGGATTATTAACTTGTTGGTCTATCCATATGCCTGACATACCACAACTATTCAAAATATTTCTTATATGGTTAATCCAAGGAGATGAATACATGCCTATTGAGTCTAAATATAATTAACTTGTATACATTATCATGCTTAATTTAGCAGTTTTACCTGTTATCAGCCTTGACCAGTATCCTATCATTCTAGTGTTGATAATTATGTCAATAGGGTATTCTCCTAGCTCACCATACACAATATCCGTACTTGTATTTTTATGGACATACAATACATGTTTTAAGAATTTCATGTGCAATTGCTTTAACTCTCTAGCAACATTGCAGCCCCATATTTCACAAGCATATGTCATAATTGGCATCACCATTGCATGAAATAATTCAAGTTGTAAATCAACTGGCAGGTCATGTTTACGGCATTTTCCAATCAGTGAATACATAGCTCTAGTAGCCCTTTTTTTAAAGTTCTAATTGGCCATTTCAAAAGCTACCATTATAATTAAATATAATTCCAAGGTACTTGTATTCACTTATTGCTTCTATATTCTCTTCCCTAAACATAAAATTAAAGGTGTCATAGTTCATCCTTCCTCTACTAAACACTACAACCTTTGTTTTACTGCTGTTCACCTCTAACTTCCATTGCTCACAATATAATTCCAATGCTTTGAAAATGTTTTTAATTTCTTCTTCATTATTAACTAAAATAACTGTGTCATCAGCATACATCATAACCAATAATTTTAAATGTAGATCAAGAAAATCATCATCAAATAACAAATAATTGTAAGATTAAACGAGTACTTACCAAGTATGAAGTTTGATCATAATTTCACGAACATTTAACGACGTCACAGTGGTGCACAATGAAACGCTCTGCTACCAAACCAACATCAGTCCGTTTAGAGAGTAGGTTTTAGGAAGCAGCCCCCAACTACCGCTGAGAGCCCAAGCCCCAAAGTGAGTCCCGAGAATAGGTAGGGCAGGGAGGGAGGGCATTGTGCACCACTGTGACGTCGTTAAATGTTCGTGAAATTACGATCAAACTTCATACTTGGTAAGTACTCGTTTAATCTTACAATTTCACGTCACCATATTTAACTGACGTCACAGCGGTACCCAATGAGAGCTTTAGAGAGGTTCCTAAAACCTACCAAATCACACAAAATTCAGAAAAAAGTATTTCAGAAGATACAAAACATTAACAATTACCCAAAACAAACATAGTGAAACACAGTCCCACAGGAACATGAAAAGAAAATCACCCATACAAATAATGGGGTCAAAGAACCCTCACATCAAACCCTGAGCAGAGGAAAAGGTTAAACAAACTATGACAAAACTGCCCTCGCAAACTGGCCATGCTGAGCAATGGGCTTCCAGTAGTGTTGTATAAAGGTCGATTCCTTGGCCCAACCAATGATGGAGACAATCGTGGATAATGGCAAAACCAGGGCCGCCTTGCTGGACGATGCAGACCTAGTTGAATGGGGAGAAAAGATTATAAGGTCAATGCCAGCAGCCCCCATCACAACTCTCACCCAACGACGCAAAGTATCGCGAGAGGCCAACCATACTGGAGGTCGTGTCGTCAAGAAAAACCCAGTAAGCGTCCCTCGGATGGTCGTTGTCCTTTCAAGATAATGCTGAATGGTGTGGACAACGCATAGGCGGTTGTCATGCGGATAAGCCTCAAAGACCACCCTTGACAGATGGACCCCAGGACGGGAAGTTTTCAGCAGATCGCTAATCCCAAAAACAACCTGAGTCTCAGAGACAAACAAATTTCTTGTGTCCAGCAAATGCAAGGTCTGGCCACGTTGGCCAGACGACAGTAGCATAAGAACGACCAATTTTTTGGATAACTGAGGAAAGGACAAATCCTCCGTGGGACCCAGACTGCAGATATAATCCAGAACTAGCTGAGGATCCCAAGTAGTGCAGGAGCGGGGAAAAGGCAGTCTCTCCAGGAAGACTGCCCTCATGAAACGGGAAACTAAAGGATGTTGGCCTGCAGGACGTCCATCAATAGTAGCGACTGCAGAGATGCCAGACCGGATAGTGTTCATAGAGCTGTACCCGCGGCCTGTCCCTCGTTTAAATTCTGACAACAGATAGTCCAGAAGGACATTCACAGGTGATTGAAACGGATCCACTTCCCTGCCGAGGCAAAAAGACAGCCAGCTGTTGATACGTGGCCCATATTGTGCCTTAGTGCTCGATCTCCAGGATTGAAGGAAAAATTGGGCAACCTCTGTCGAAAGGCCTCGACGTGTGAACGCTGCCCGGAGAGCACCATCGCTGTCAAGACCAATCCCCGAGCCCGAGGGTGTGCAAGAGTTGGCTGTTGCGGTAAAAGCAGAGGACAGCGCGGAAGCAAGATTGGATCGGCTGCCAACATCTGAAGGGCTGCCGGAAACCACACCTGAGTTCGCCACAGTGGGAGAATCATCAGCACCGTCGCCCCGTCGTCCTGCAGTTTCCGGAGAGCCCTGGATATCATACTGAAAGGCGGAAAAGCATATAAACTCTTCCCACCCCAATCACATAGCACATAGCAGATGGGTCTGGCTTCCAAGAAACGTAGTCCGGTAACTGAGCATTTATCCGTGTAGCAAAAAGATCAATATCAGGAGTATAAAAACGCTGACAAACCATCCTGAAAAAACGCGGCTGTAACATCCTCTCACCATCCATCCTGCTGACTCTAGACTCCGTGTCTGCTGTCATATTGTATAAACCCTGTACATGCTGTGCCGACAAGGTAATACCCCTAGAAGCAGCCCACTCAAAAATCTGTTCTGTAAGAGCATGAAGCGTAGGTCGCGTGCTACCACATCGATCAATACATGCAACCGCAGTGGTGTTGTCAGAGCGAAGCCTAATAAGAGAGCCAATCTTATCCTGACAAAGTGACTGCAAGCCTAACAGAATAGCCTTTAACTCCAAAGAGTTTATATGATCCAGTTCCTTGTGGGCCCAGTGACCTCTAGTTGTAACTTCCCCCATCGAAGCATCCCAGCCAGTCAGGCAGGCATCCGTAAACAGCTCACAGGTTGGAGAAGAAGAACAGAGTGACCTCTCCTGAAACTCTACATTAGTCACCCACCAAGTGACTAATTCCCGGGCATGATTATCTAAAACAACGCGTGAATGATAATTGCCATAGGACCAAGAGAGACCCCTGTTACGAATAATCTCCAAGTACCTGTAACGGAGAGGAGCTAACTCTACTGCAGGACCAGAAGCAACCGCTAAACCAATAAATGAGGACAAGTCTAGTAAGGTGATATCCCTGTTGAGGAGGAGCAAACCTTTTTCCCTGATGCGCTCCTTCCTACGGGAGGGCAAAGTTGCAGTCATGGAAACAGAGTCGAGAACCACACCAAGGAAAGTAACCCTCTGGGTAGGCTCCAGGACCGACTTCTGCACATTGATGGAGAGACCCAGAGAATCAAAGAAGTGCAAGGCATAGTCCACCTGGGCCCACAAGGCCTCTACCGAGGAAGCAATAAAAAGACAGTCATCTAAATAACAAACCACAACCATCCCAAGGGACCGAAGGTGGGAGAGGACAGGTTTCAGTAACTTAGTAAAGGTGCGAGGAGCAGAAGTTAACCCCTGAGGGAGACAAGTAAATCTAAAAGCACGGCCCTTCCACCAAAACTGAAGCCACTTCCTATCCACAGGCCTAACATAAACTGAATAATAGGCGTCTTTGAAATCAACTGTAATAAAAAAACAGTTAGGGAGGATTAAAGGAATCACATCCTTAAGAGTGTCCATCTTAAAATGAATATAAGGCACATGAACATTAAGGTCCGTCAAGTTTAGGATAACCCTCGCCGGCCCTACCGGCTTTATGAGGGGAAACACATTGGAAAAGAAACCGTGATAATCAGGTAAACAAGGCTCCACTATTGACTGTTTTAGGAACTGACATAAGGCATTGTTCAGGGCTTGATCATCCGCCCGAGACAGAGTGAGAGGACGTGGAGGCACAGTCTGAATAGGTAAGGACACAAATTCTAGAAATTTTTCCTTCACCACATCATGAATCCAAGGATCCTGTGTGAGAGACCCCCACAATAGGTTAGCAGAGAAAATCTTACCCCCTCTAAAGTTATCAGGAGTATTAACTAAAGGAGGGAACCAGGAACTTACCGGGGAGGTTACTGCTGCTTCGGCCCATGCATCCCCCTCCCTTGGGGAGGCCGCTGGCCTAAAAAAGGCCGGGACTGGTAGGGAGCCTGAGAGGACTGGCGAGCCGGGCGGGAAGAGGGAGTGAACCTCCGGCCTGACAACTTGGAAGGTCGGAAGGATGGCCGGCCCAGCCGCCCCGCCTTGTGGATCTCCTCACACTTTTTGGCCACGTCGAAAGGAAAAAGTTCATCCTGTCCGACCTCACACTCCCATTTGCATAGGTCAACCATGGCTGAGTCACGGACATGGATCCGGGCAACGTCCTTCCTCAGCTGGTTAATGTAATTCTCTGCTGAAGTAAGAAGCCGAAGACAACTGTTAAGGCCATCCAAGTAACAATGCAAACTGTTGTTCTTTTTCTCCCCAATATCACTCACACATATGACAATGGGAACTAAGGCTCTTGTCAGTAGGCCGTTAGTTTGAAAGAGCTTGGTACCTACAAGCCTCCCATTTAAACTCATGGCCTTAGTTATGGCTGCGTTGGTCCTCGGGACCTTCAAGTTTGGTACATTACACGGGAGCTTGATCTTCCTGCATGCCAACTTGACACCCTCAGACAAAGGTTGACGGCGAAGGCTGGGGTTGAGGATGGAGGCCAAGCGGTCCGACTGAGGATCACCCTTCTCCTCCTCGCCTTGAAAAAAGCCAGAAAAGTCCTTCAAAGCACTCAAAAAATCCTCATCCACACCCTTATCACGGGTGAGTTGATCCAACCCATCAAGAGGGTCAGGCACAGTCCTAGGAACGGCCCCCGCCGCGTCCTCAGAGGAAGAAAGAGCCTGGAAACCGCTGAAAGCCTCAACAGAGCCAAACGAACCTCCAGACTGTGCAGGGGCATTGTCCAGCTTGTCAATGAGGCCAGAAATGAGAGCAGACAGCTTGTCCAAGGCAAGACCCTCTCCAGGCACGGTAGAGCGCTCAGCTGACGTGGAGGCCTGACTCGGCCCCGCGCGTGAAGGCGGCGAAGCGCAAGATGGAGGAGGGAGTGTGAAAACATCCACCGATGACCGACTCCTCTTAGTAGACTTATCCAAGTCGTCCTTCTCCAAGCCCCCACGCTTCTTGCTACCCGAGGACGAAGAGGGACGCCTGAGTGGAGGGGGAGACTGTTTCATGGCCGACGTAAACTGTCCAACCAGAGAGACAGAGGGTCAGATAAACACCATATGTTGTCTCCTTTAGGGCGGTAAAAACCAACCCACAGCTCCAAACTGCATAGTAAATAATACATATGGCAGTAAAAGCATCCGTAGATCTCAGAAAACTTTCACCCACAGTCAACTTAGGACTGTATAGGAGAAAGCTTACCAGGCAAACTTCAACTGGGGAGAAGCGAAGCTGACATGTTGACTGTGCGGAGGTAGAATCTGAACTGATGTTGGTTTGGTAGCAGAGCGTCTCATTGGGTACCGCTGTGACGTCAGTTAAATATGGTGACGTGAAATTACAGTTATTTTCTATCAGAGAATCTTCAATGTCATTAACATATAGAGCAAATAATAATGGGGAGAGATCTTCACCCTGTCTTACTCCTTTAGTACAAATAAAAGTGTCAGATGTTTTTTGGTTCAACTTTACACTTGATTTTATATTCATATACATGTTTTTAATAACATTAAATACTTTACCACCTATATTTGCTTTCAACATCTTATACCAGAGCCCATCCCTCCATATTGTGTCAAATGCAGAGGTGGGCAATCGGATTCGGAAGTCCGATTATCCGATTAATCGGACTCGCATTTTCGA
>JAXIVD010000343.1:22500-37500 GCA_036785275.1 Cancer borealis | reverse complement strand
CAACCTGATTGAAAAAAGACAGCTCAGAGTATGGGACATCAGGCAAATATACTGGTTTAACTCCAAGTTCTACAAGTTCAAATCCATTAACCATCTTACATATTTTGTCATCAAAAAATACAGAGAATTTTTCAGCAAGATGATGGTCCGAGAACCCTTCAGGATTTTTCTTACATTTACTATTTCCTGACAAGTTGTTAAGAATGTTATACAATTTTCTTTGATCAGATAAAGCATCCATCACCTTCTGTCTATAGTACATATGTTGTCTTTTCCTTATTAATCTATTTACACAATTCATAGCATTTACATAATCCGTTCTAGACGCAATCGATCGTAATCGTCTCCACCTTTTTTCCTTTTGTCTTCTCTCTTTTATAGCATTTTTTTATTTCTGCATTAAACCACGGAGTAGTATCTTTCACTATGATCACCTTCTCAACCATGGGACACATAGCATCATATTCACCCCTAAGAGCATCATTATACAATTTAGTACTACAGTCCAAACATTCATCAATATTACATCCATCACCATAATGAGGACACACATTAATGTTTTGTTCCTCCATTGTCCTTAAAACATTCTGTAATAATGTATCTGGTAACAAGTTAGTTTTGTTTCTAAATTTAATAACCTTTCTTATTTTCTCACTCTTCTTAATATCTAAATCAAAGGTAATAAGTTTATGAGATGGTGACACAGAAAAATCTGGCTCAACCTCAAGATTGAGACTATTGCATAATACATTATTATTAAACACTAGGTCCAATGTGTGACCAGACCGAGCCGTACCAGAGTTGACTTTGTTAATGAAGTGGTGGGAACTCATTATGTCAAGTAATTCTTTAGCATGGTAATCATCAATGTCATCAATCCAGAAATTTAGGTCACCACAAATAAAAAAATTTCTCTGGAAATTATTCAAATCATCCAAAAATAAACAAAATTCATCCAAGAAAACAGTTTTGCTAGTGTTAGGTGGCCTATATATTACAATAAATACTAAATTTTTATTAAATTTTGTTAAAAAACTTATTTCAATGTATTCAAAAGTTCTGAAATTTCTAGATTTTATTAACTTCACTTGTAAAAATTCTTTTGAGATAAAAATTCCCACCCCTCCACCCCTTTTGTTCAACCTCGGCACATGAAAAAAATAGTGAGTCAAAGGCGTCATTTCAGCAATTTTTGCCCTTTCATGTTCCTTCAACCATGTCTCAGTAAGAGCAA
The DNA here is from genome assembly GCA_036785275.1 of Cancer borealis. Taxonomy (NCBI): domain Eukaryota; kingdom Metazoa; phylum Arthropoda; class Malacostraca; order Decapoda; family Cancridae; genus Cancer; species Cancer borealis. The sequence goes on along the minus strand of JAXIVD010000343.1, from coordinate 36,266 downwards.
AAACACCAAATTTCCGTTCTCTGATTAGTTCTCTGATCTCAACTATCTTGTTACTGACGGATTGTATATTGACTAGTGCACATCTTATATTACAGTTAACATCATAACTAATATCATTAGTGGCCATGGTCAGTCATTGCTCTGATTTTCTCAACTTTTAACTTCATAGACTCACATTCCCTATAGTTGACAGAGTGGTTAGTCTCAAGCCTTGATTGTCTTACACAGTTTATCCACTTATAATTTTCACTTTTAGATGTACATTCTTTAGTTTTATGATTACCACTGCATTTGCCACATATAGTATGGTCACCATTCTGTTTGAACTTACAGTATTTTTCAATATGTCCATGTCTCTGACAGTGAAAGCACGTTAGTACTTGGTACCTATCTCTAATAGTATACCTAACCTATTTCAGACAAACTACATCACCATTTCTATGTATAGCTTGCCTTACTTCTGGCGAACATTTCAAGATATAGTGTGTGGTCTCCCCAAAAGCAGGCTTACAAAATACCATTTCAATCATGTCATTGATGCCATCTATGTTTTGTAGAAAAGTATTCTTCCCTATCATATAGTTAATTACCTCCTCTTTATTCTCCTCATTAGATACATTACAAATCATAATTTTAGGAGAGAGTTTTCTAGTCAGCTTCATTTCTGTATCCTTCATTTCAGCAGTGATTTTGTCTGCTGCTACCCTTCTCTCTGTTTCACTTGCAAAGTTCATAACTATGTTACCTTTGTTTGTGAATTTTGTATCTACTACAGGTATATCCTTCAACACACTAGCCAACTCTTCTTTTCTTTCAACTACAGTAGAGTCTTTCTCTGTAGATTTCACAACTAACAAATTCTTGTCTTTTTTCAATGCACCTGCATAACTGCTACCACCAGAATTACTATGATTGTCATTCATATTGCTTACCTGATTTATGTTTAAGCTAATTACCTTAGCAATTATCTCATCCTTTAATTCATCCATTCTCCGCTCTAGAGCCTTACCATTCACAACCAGCTGACTCAGAGACTCCTTAACATCACAATTGCTAGCCGAGTCACATGCCTCTGTTTTTTCCTTCAAAGATTGATTTTCTCTTGTTAGCATTGCATTATCCTTCTCTAGTCTTTCACACTCATCCTTAAATTTACCAAACTCCCTATAGCAACGAATGGCATCACTCTTACACTTATTGCACATCCAATTCATTTTCTCAACATCACCATCTTTTACATTTTGTAGGTAAACACACTTCTTATGAAACCACTTTTCACACAAGTCACAAGCAACATATTTATCCGAGAAATTATCTCCCTTACCACAAGCTAGACAGTGATTCGATATAAATCTTATGTAGACGATCAACTATAATGGTCTCAAACATCTTACTTTCCTCTGATTTATTTGAAATATATACCCAGATTCTTTCTCATGAAAACACACACATCCGCTTCGCTCCACCCACTTCTTCTTCTTGGGAATTTGATGGGGCCGTGCAGGCTGTGGTGCCACAGCCTGCCTCTAGTGCCCCAAAAGTGCAGGTTGCAGATGAATGAGTGGATCAGATCCTGTTGAGTTGACCTGTCTTTTGGAGGAAGGTCCTGGTGTGTTTGAGTACTTTGAAGGCCAGGCCAGGGTCTTGAGAGCCACCTAAGATGTCTGTTATTGTTGGTCTGCGGATGTGGAGAGACGACAGTGAGTGAAGGAGTGCCATGCGGTGGGAGTGTTGACGAGAACAGTGAAGTAGGAGGTGTTCTGGGGTGTCTGGTTGTGTAGGGCACCAAGGGCAGTGGGGGTCATCAGTCATGCCCAGCTTGTGTAGGTGGTAGTTTAGGCGGCTGTGTCCAATTCTGAGTCTGGTGACGGCAGTGTCAAGGGCACGGCTGGGGGAGTAGGTCCACCAGTGGTATCGTGTGTCTTGTCTAATGCGTCCAAGTGAGGTGTACTGTAGGGCGTTAGTCAGATCTGTGTCCCAGTGTAGTCTACAGGCTGTGTGGAGGTAAGTCAGTGAGTCAGTCTGGTCAGTGGGGAGGTGTATGGGGAAGGGGTGGGAGTGTGCTTCCGCTGCCGCTCTATCGGCCACTGTATTACCCATGATGCCGACGTGTGAGGGGACCCACTGAAGGTGGATGGAGAAGCCAGAAGAGGACAATTGGAGAAGAAAGTGGTGAATGGTGAAGCAGAGGGAGTAGTGTGTTTTGGGGCGGTGGCGCCGGATGAGTTGAAGGGCTGAGAGGGAGTCTGAGAAGAGAGTGACTGAGCAAGGGGAGGTGAGTGTGGTGGCAAACCTGAGGCCCTCTCTGATGGCAAAGAGTTCTGCCGTCAGAATGGAGGCAGAGGCCGGAAGCCTCCAGGCAGTGGCAGTGTTACGTACTGGGACGTACATAGCAGCTCCAACAGAGGGAGGTGTTGGGAGGCGGGAGCCGTCAGTGTATATGTGGAGGGAGTTGTGGTAGTGAGTGTGCAGGAGGTTGTTGAAAATTATCCTGCCCTGCACCGGACAGTGTGCCTTTGACCATTGTGTGTCTGTGTGCAGTGTCAAGGATATTAAGGAGGAGAGGGGAAACCAAGGGCCCAAAGGGGAAGTCTTCTCGAGAGTGAGAAAGGAGAGGGGGGTCACCCGGAGGGAGGCAAAGAAGGAGAGGGCTCTTTCTACAAATGGTGTGTGGGCTTGATATGGTAGGGGGCCAAGAAGTGGTGCCCTACTCTGTCGGAGGAGGAGGGAGTGGAGGACGTGGCAGCTAGGTGAGGATGCAAATTTGGTGTAGGTGCGGACAAGGAGGGTGGAGCGTCGGTGTGACAGTGAGGATAGGGAGGATTCTGCCTGAAGGGCTGTGACTGGGGAGGACCTGAAAGCTCCCAGGGCTATACGCATGGCTGTGTTTTGAGTGACATCCAGTTTATGGAGAAGTGAAGGTGAGGCCGCCCCATAAACCTCACATCCGTAGTCTAAGCGGCTCCGGATATAGGCACAATAGAAACGAAGGAGGGTATGCCTGTCCGCACCCCACTTGACCCCTGCCAGGGACTTCATTAAGTTTAGTCTTTTAAGACATGAGGTCACCAGGTAGTGTATGTGACGGCTCCAGGTTAGACGGGGGCCGTCCACTACTATACCTAGAAACTTATGTTGGGTTTTGAAGGGAATGGGTGAACCTTTGATGGTGACCACAGGTATGTTGGGTATTCGCCTTCTGGTGAAGCACAGAAGGCTAGACTTCTGGGCACTCACCGTTAGGCCCCAACGTGATGTCCAAGAGTCTATGGCATCAAGCCCACGTTGAAGGTTAAGTTGAGCCTCCTGGATAGTGGAAGCAGAGGAAAGGAGGGAAATGTCATCGGCATATAAGAGTGCATGTGTGCATGGAGAAGAGGGAAAGTCTGAAAGTAAGACATTGAAAAGGAGAGGACTGAGAGGAGAACCCTGTGGGACACCTCTGGTGACTGGGTAAGACCTAGAGTAGGAGTTACCTATCACCAGAGAGAAGGACCTGGAAGACAGGAAGGACTGAACCCAATTGAGTGGGGAACCATTGAGTCCCAGGCGGGAAAGTTTTTCAATAATGGCATTATGTGAAGAGGAGTCAAAAGCTCCTTTGAGATCAAGAAAAGCTACCAGAGTGAATTGCTTGTGGTTAAATCCTTCCTGAATGTGGTGCTCTAGCTGGAGCAGGGCATCCAGGGTGCCCCGGTGAGGACGGAAGCCAAACATGTTAGGGGGAAGAAAGTGTTTGTGTTCCAACCACCATGTTAGTCTGTCATGCACTATGTGTTCTAATACCTTACTGAAGTTAGAGAGTAGACTGATGGGCCTGTAGGAGGAAGCCTCCGACGGGTCCTTGCCAGGTTTGAGAATAGGAATTGTGATGGCATGACGCCACACAGAAGGGAACGTGCCAGACTACCAGCTGGCGTTGAACACGTTCAGGAGGGGGAAGATCAGAGGATCTGGGAGGCGGCGAAGAAACTCATTCGGGACATACTCCGGCCCCGTCGTCTTCCCAGCAGACAGTGCTTGTAAAGCTGATGAAAGCTCCTGGGAAGTTATAGCTGTGCTAATTGTGTGGCCGTGTGAAGAAGGAGGTAACACAGGTGGAGGTATAGGGTCACGGGAGCCGAGGACAGTGTGTATGTTGGAGGCAAGGCACTCGGCTTTTTGGACGTTGTTGACAAGGAGGACACCGTTACTAGTTAACGGGAAGGTGAGAGGGGGCTGAGGGTGAACCATCTTCCTGAAGAAAGACCAAGCCTGGGAGACTGAGGAAGAAAAGGACAGGGAGGCACAAAAGGAGGCCCACGCAGAACGTTTCTCATCAAGAATAACACGCTTGCACTGGGCCTCTAAAAGTCTGAAGCGACTGCGAAGGGGAGGGATGGGATTCTTACGCCACATGTTAAAGGCATGTCGTTTGGCCTGAAGGGCTGCTGCACACCTTCGGGACCACCAGTCGCTCCACCCACTCAGAGGGCCCGCATTTCGTTATTTTCAACACTTCCCTAATATATTTCAAGCTTTATGCTTGTTTTTGGTTAACTTTTATATAAAAAACAACATATACATTATAAATCTTATCTATTTCTACAACTGTTATGGTCTTGAACGTCTTACTTTCCTCTTATTTAATCGAAATATTATCCCGCTCAGTGTCTACATAGATGAAGTTATGAAGTTTGATGAGCTGTGATTGGTTACATGACCAGAGGCCAAACACTGGCAAATGCAGAAATTCGTATCTTGAAAGTGTTTGCGATGTGTTGCTCATAATTTGCCTAGTCATTGCATTTTGGCAAGTGATCTTGACATTACATGTAAACGCCTCAAGATCAAGCTCAAGATCATCTTCAACTTCAGGGTAACGGTTTAAAACCCATTTCAAGAGAGCGGTGTGTGTTTGTTGTTATTGTGGTCAGTATTTTTCTCGTGTGTATGCAGTACGTGTGTACTGTGTTAGAAAGGCGTAGTTTTCGAGGAACAGTAGAAAAAAGGTAAGATAACACGGCCTACAGTATTATATACGAAGATAGTAAGTGGTAGAGAAATGTAGAAATGTTGCTGTAAGCACAAAATGGTATAAGATAGGTGATGAATACCAGAAACAAAGGAGATATGTAACAGACACTTTTACCGTCGTCTGAATGTCTTTTTCTAATTTTAACGTAATATTAAATATTCAAATATTTTTCTGTAATTCACCGGCGTAACTTTAAGATTATTTGAACAAGTATCTGAGGTTGAATTTACAGTGCATTATAAAGGTAAGGAGATATCGACTGGGTCGTCTTACGAATCTTTACCAATGGTAATTCTGGATAATAAGTCCGCCACCCCGATTCCCCACCAACCCCCTATATCCCTTCAAACTTGCTTGGGGGATCCTGGGGAATCGGGGGTTTTGGGGGGGGATGAAAAATCAGCGAAATATGGACGTTCTAAAAGCAAAGAAAATTTCGAAATTCCCTAACCTAACCTAATCTAGCTGGGGGGACTGTGCCCCCCCTGGTTCCCCCCGATAGGACATCAACCTAACCTAACCTGACATTAACCTAACCTAACCATAACCATAACCTAACCTAACCTAACCTAACCTAAACCTAAACCTAAACCTAAACCTAAACCTAAACCAACCAACCAACCAACCAACCAACCAACCAACCTAACCTAACCTAACCTAACCTAACCTAACCTAACTTAACCTAACTTACCTAACCTAACAATAACCTAACCTAACCTAACCTAAACCTAACCATATCCATAACCATAACCATAACCTAACCTAACCTTATCTAGCCGGGAGGGCTGCGACCCCCCTGGATCCCCCCGCTAGGACATTAACCTAACCTAACCTAGCAGAAGGGACTGTGCCTTCCCCTCCCTGGGACCCCCGCTAGGACATTAACTTAACCTAACTAAGGACCTCCAAAATTATATCGTTATGACTTACCGGTGTGGTGTGGTTCTTGAGGCGATGGAGGTGGGTACAGCTTAGCGTATATCTACACGGCACTCCTTCCCGCACTTTTCACAAAGTTTCTTTTCAGGCACTAAACCATGTCTCATTAACAGTTTGAGTTATCCTTCAGTCTTTGAAATATGTTCCACAAAAATCACCATAGGACAAATAACATCCTTCACAAGAAACGCCATATCAACAACTGACAATGAGTCTGTATAGGAACACCTGAGTGACCTGATGTGTCCCTAAAACAGATGAAAAGCGTAACTAAACCTAACGTGGAAAGATCTAATTGGTAGCGGCTCGAATAGCGCAGAGCGATTGGCATGTTCAATTGTATAGATATCATGAAATCCTTATATGCCATTACCCACAAATCTCAGTCATAAACAAAAGAAAATCATTTCAATGTTTACTTTAGAGAGGTGCAGAGCTCGCTGGACTTAGAAACTGTTGAATTTCTCCACCCTTTTGAGTGTTATTGCGGCCACACTAGAAGCGAGCACCTCATTATTTTTACGTTTACGGCACCACTACCGAGTCTTCTACATGATATGTGAGTTTCGTGTTTGTACGTGACACGGACCTATTCTCCAGTTTAACCCCAATGATATATCGCATGACTTCTAGAACCAATCACAGATCATATATTTCATATCCCGTTAGGTTAGGTTTAATTAGGTTAGGTTAGGTTTAATTAGGTTTTTCTTAGAATTACTTCAAGCAATTTTTCTCCTATTGATTTTGATGGTTTTGAATCAATCTGACTTTTTTGTGGCAATTTTTGTCTTGGGTAAAAAAAAAAAAAAAAATAAATATATTAAAAGTTGCATGGCATAACAAACAAACCTCAGATTAATGCAAAACACATCAAAATCTATCAGAAAAAAATTACTTTGTCCAAAAAACAGACTAAATTGTATTCCGAATCTCTACCACATTGAGTTTGGTTTGAACAAGGTTCTGTTATTTGTCAATGTAGGTTAAGGTTTGATGAATTTAGGTTAGGTTAATTTAGAAGATATCAAATGTTCTCTATGACCAAAAGTAGGAAATTGGACGAGGTGCAGGCGCCATTTTATTTTGTAAACAGATGCCATTATGGTGAAGATGTCAAATTTTACCGATTCGTTTCTTGAACTACCATTATGGACAAAATGATGTTGGGGATGAGGGGTAGGTATAACTTGAAAAAGAGGCATAACTTGAAAACTAGACACTTGCGACGGAAAAGAAGTAGAAAATCAATGTAGATTTAATATACAAATAGGCAGAAATTGGTTTACAAATTGGGTGGTAAATGATTGGAACAGACTCAGTCAGCAGGTAGTTAGTGCACAGACAATAGGGAGTTTTAAGAGAAGACTAGACGACTTCATGGATGCGGATGAGAGGTGTTATAGGTAATAAGGGGTATAGGATTAACAGGAACTACCTAGTGCAGGCCTCTGGGCCTTTTGTAGCTTCCTTATATTCTGATGTTCTTATGTTCTTATTACATGTATCACCAGAAAATATAAGAGGCATCATAAAATCGTTGGTTGAGTGGAAATGTAAATTATCCAAACTATTTTTTTCTAATAGATTTTGATGTGTTTTGAATTAACCTGATGTTTGTTTATCATGCCATACATTCAATTTTTTTTCTCCCTCAACAAGTGGAAGGTAAAAATTACCCCAAAAAAGTCATTAATTCAAAATCAATAAGAAAAAAATAGCTTTGTTACCATAATCTTCCCTTAGCTGCAGTTAAATAAGCCTAACCAAACCAACCAACCTAACCTAACCAAACCAAACAAACCAAACCTAACCTTAGCTGTTACAAGCAAATTAAAACTTCAAAAATTAAGCCAAACTTACGGTATGCTGAATGTGATTAACTGCCTCCAAATTTTGAGCTAACATGTGAGCAGAGCTCAGTTTGATAGGATCCTGGACATGATTCACCCTTCCATCTGCAAAATGGATACACGATTGAGGAGGGCGGTGACACCTGAAGAGCACCTGGCAATAACCCTTCGCTACTTGGCTACAGACACTCCAGTGGCCGTACCTTTTCAATAAGAAGAAGTTCAGCCTTCCTGGACCACTGAATGTCTTTGTTGGCCGTGTCACTCGAGGATCAGGAGTCAGGCTGGTCATCTGTGTGTCTCCGTAACAGTCCCTATAATATCCATATTACAGTTTATAGGTTCAGTGTTTATTATGTTATACACTAATCCCCCGTTATATTGCGGTTAACTTTTCGTGGTCCCGGTATTTTGCTTTTTTTTCTGTAAGACCTATTAATTTTGATATCGTGTATATTTTCGCCATTTCGTGGCATTCTGCACCATTGTTTATGAGTTTAAATCTCTTTGGCAGTGTTGTTTGTTTGTATCAATACCCGAAATTTGAATCTTTGATAACGTAGGCTTGGGAGTTGGGGGACCTTCCCAACGGAGTATAGTGACACCCACATCCACACACCCAGAGGCTGAACCTATAATTACTTTTCTTGAGATTATGGTAGAGGTCCAGATTAAGGGAAGAGATCACAAAAAAAAAATTTCACTGTTTTTGCAAAAATGTTCATGCGCAAAGAGCTGTCTTTGACACATCTCAGAAGCCTAATATGGTAGATGTGCGACGATACTACGGCCTATAAAAAAATAAAAAGCATAGCTTTCTGCTGCACTTTTGCAGTAAAAAATTTCGCATTGGCAACCCAGCTACGAATTTCCTCCATGGAAGCTTTTTTGATTTTGTTATTCCATAACAAAATCTTTCCAAAAATAATTTATTGCTTCCTATATAGCAACAGGGAGCAGCTGCTCGTCTGATTCACACATATTCACTCCCCCACTATCACTCAATGCTGCCTTACAGTCATGAGAAAGGTGACGCTGTCACGAACTGTCCTGTCCCACTTGAATCTTCATTATTTTGCAGGATAGGGAGACAATCAAAGAAGATCAATATTCATAATGCATAATGTAGCAGCAGCAAGCATTAGAACAATGAAGAGGAAGCAACTCAGCGCTGATAAATCACCTCAGCTCACTGCCTTTTTACTTTTCCAAAAGAAAAGCTGGAAGGCATCAAGCAGATGTACACGAACCTGCTACTGAGATGCTCACATGGGTTTAAAAATTCCATTGAGAGTCTGCATTCTAAATTGTGGAATAAGTGTGTGTAGTGTTATGGTAGTTGACTGATTACAAGGATTCACGCAGGGTAATGAATTGTTTGAAGTGTTTTACGAGAGGTGAGTTGGCGACCCTGTCTGCGAGGATAGGCAGTGGTCAACTAGCTGACAGAGAGGATGGATAGAGAGAACAAGTGGTGTTGGAGCGGAGGTTGTGTGTGGTTTGCTGGAGTGTGGTCGTGGCAGGTGTTGTGTTGTGTCTAACTGTCTAGCTGGTGGTTGATCAAGGTGGGAGAGGTTGAGTTGGTTGATTGGGATTTGTCAGTAGTCGTCTAAAGTGCCTTGCTATTAATGAGGAGTTCTATAAAAGTGGACTTATTTTTACGTATTTAACAACTACAGTATGCTGAAAATAAGTTTGCAGGCTTAGTAAAAACACATTTCTTGGCTCAAGAGACTGTTTTGGAACACACATTTGGCTACAAGAAGGCAGCAATGCTGGGCTCATTGTGACAGCTTCTCTTGATGAACAAGATAGCATAAAATCAGGAAAAAACCGATCAGCCAAGTAGAGGAAGAGGTCATCAGAGAATACAGTATGAAGTAGGCGCATTCTAGTAAGATTGGTGTTGTATGTATGTCAGAATTTTTTTTTTTTTTTTTTGTCAGGTTGTGGTACAGTAAAATACTAATTATCAAAGATAGATTGTGCATGCCATAAAAACGTTAATTTATCAACAAAACTTGGATAAAGGGTTGAAAAAAATGGTTAACTAATTTTTAAACCCAAGCAAAACTTTGATGGCAATTTTCTCAAAATGTAAGTTATTGGTATAAACATTGATATTCCTCAAAACGTTTTTGATCAATCTGAGGAATTCAAACTGATTTGGATTAAGCATTAAATGGGTGAAATAATTTGAGATGTTCATTGTTGAGCACCTGATATATTTTATGTAAATATTTTTCTAAAGTAGTTTTACAATGAAAAAATACAAGTGCACATACATTATTTTTTTTCTCAGAAACAATGATATGCTCAGGGTTGATTATCCTTAATTTTGTAGTTAATAGATTGCTTTAACACGAAACTAAGTATCATGTATGTACATATGAATACATGTAAGGAATATTAAAATGAACTTGAAAAAAAGATTTAATAAAAAACATTAAAGTAAAGAAATTTATAAAAAAAAATCCATGCTATAGTTATAAAATATACATCTATGAATTGGTTGTGAAGGCACGAAAATTCACACACAAAATGGCTAAAAGAATCATATATAGTGAGTGAAAAAATGTAAGAAAATTTTCACTAATTGGCAATGTGACCTTTGGTGATCTCTCCCCTTAATTTGACCTCACCTGTCACTTCACCTCATGTGACCACCAGGTCCACGAGGCCAATATAAGCTGCCACACACACTACTAGGGTCAGTTTACCGCGAGTCTACCTCTCCAACACCACCACCAACACCACTAGCTCACGCCTAGGGAGTCAAGCCTCGGGGCTCCCCTCACACATCACTCAGCATCTTCAAGCTCTCTGTCCACTGTACAAGCTACTTGTGTGTCTATCAACTCGTGCAGCAATAAACTACCAAAGCCAAGCTTGTTTCAATCCTTATGTAGCATTTCCATACACTACATAAGGATTGGAACAACGCCCAGGCTTGGCTTTGGTAGTTTATTGCTGCACGAGTTGGTAGACACACAAGTAGTTTGTACAGTGAACAGAGAGTTGCTTGCCTATGGCCAGCTGGGCGGGTGACTTGTCCACATCTCACAGTGGTGTGTTTAAATACTGCAGTAACGCCACCGATGTCTACACACTTTTATTTTCATGGAATTCCAGTGATGGCATCGTCAAATCTTCTGGTTTATGCATCAGGAGCAGCACAGTGACCCGTGGAGGTTCTACAGTACCTGTAGCGGCCCCATGTTGCAATGAAGGTAATAAGCCTCCTGCTGGCTTCCTACAACTCAACCTGGTGGAAGCCCCAGTGGGCATCCACTGTAGTCCTATAGGTGTGACGGGGAATGCCAGACACCATGTCGAATGGTGTGGGAGTGTCGTGCGTCTTCTGCATGTAGCATTGAGCTTTTGATAATCAATGGTGTGTTTGGGCTGGCTTGACTTTTTGACAATCACCACAATTCTTGCGCACCACTCTGTTACCTCTCTTACTGGTACTGACTCTAGGATCCCCTTTCTGATGTCCTCGTCGAGCTGTTTCTTCACCTCCACCTCCCAGTGTCTTGATACTAAAGCTGGCTTGGTGTCTGGGAGCAGGTGGATGATGTGTGGCTCGCCTGCCATCACTGGCAGGGGACTTCTGTCAGTGTTGAATGTGGACCCGGAGAAGTGGTGGAGGAGCCACTCCTCTAACTGTGGTACGTACTCCTCCAGAAGGGGAAACGGGGCCATGGGTGGCCTTATGGGTGTGCTGTCAGCTGGCTCTGTAGCAACATCAGTGATGATCGAGGCTGCAACCTGAGACTGATGAGGGAAGTCAGCGTGCACCAGTCCCAAGTACGTGCATACCTGCAACAAGATGTAGCACTGTGTAGCCATTTTCATGGCAAAGATCTCTTGTGTTGTTGATCTGTCACTGTATTGCATGTGACAGGTGAATGAGCCCAGGGGCTTTAGGCTTGTATCCGCCATGTCCCGCAAGCTTACCCCACGTTTCAGTGACGCCGTCCTGATACCAAGTATTGCCAGTAGCTCAGGTCCAGTCACACACACTTGGGCTCCTGTGTCTGGCACTGCTTGAACAGGGAACCCTGAGCTGGTATGCCCAATGCTAGCCACTAGGCCACCGCCTCCCCACTTACTAGACTCCATGGTGGTTTCAACATTGAGTCACTGATGCCGACTCTCTAAGTGAGAGGGAGGAGGGAGGCTGAGCCTTCTTCCTCCCTGATTGTGTGCAGAGCATGTTAAAGATGAAGGGCTGCATCCAGACGCTTCCCTTGCTAAATCCACTACTATACACACTTTTCTCTCATGGTTTTCGATTATTTCCTTCGCCAACTTTATCGTAATAATCTTTTTCTTATCATTTGCATTATGCTGGGGTCACACATTGACGAATCGGCTATGCGAATGGCCGCAAACAAAAAAATGGCTGATTTGTTCCGGATTCCCTGTCCGGAAGTGGCGAAGCCTAGGTTCTTGACAGAAATCGCCATTTTGAGCGAATCCCATCGCTATGTCCCTCGACCACCCCGTGTTCCTTCGTCCTGCCAACGCAATCGTTGGAGATGAGGCGCAATACATTCGAGGGAAGATCACAGACTAAGGCGATGTATCGCCCAAAATGTGATGGCCATGTATGGTAAGGTTGTTGAATCTACTACGATGTGTTGCCATTTAGGGCGATAATTTGCAATAGATTCTCGCATACATTGCAATTGCCATGCGTTTGTCTAGCGATAATTCGCTAGACATTTGTGGGCACGTTGTGGATTAGGCACGGTGGTATATATATAGTAGGTTCCCACTACCTGGCTGCACAATGCCGAAAATACCCCTTCAGCAGCTGCATTGCCATTATGGAGTACCTTAATCTTATTACCAAAGACATTGCAGAGTTTGCCATACATGGTCCTCATGCCCTTTATCCATCTTCCTATATCATCATCTGAGAGAGAGAGGTTAAGAGTGGCGCTCTTTCTGTCCTATCACTGTCCTTCCTGGACTTGTTGTGGTACTCATTCAGGCTCCTGTCGTATAAAGGCCTCTTCTATTTGCGTGAATCCGTTTCAGATCACTGAATCTGGGTGGGGCTTGGCCGCTCTGGGCGGGGCTTAGCCGCGAAATTGTGTTCTATTTACCATCTTAACCCGTGATCTGTAACAGATTTCTGAATCCGTCGAATCTGATTTGGGAGGTGGGTTATAGCAGACGACACTCGTTCGCGGGTTTTTTGCACCAGCCTGAGCCAGCCTCTTCTCAGAAGTTAATATTGATATATACCTCCAATAAAACAGTGTATATATACGAGAAAGATAGTAAGCGGTAGAGAAATATTGTAGAAATGTTACTGTAGGCACAGAATTGTATAATAGTGGTGATGAATATAAAAAACAAAGGAGATATATAACAGCAGCCTCTTCTCGGAATCTATTATTAATATATAGCTCCAATAAAAACAGTGTATATATACGAGAAAGATATTAAGTGGTAGAAAAATGTTTCAGAAATACTACTGTAGGCTTAAAATTGTATAATAATGGTGATGCATACCAGAAACGAAGGAGATATAACAGCAGCCTCTAACCGGGTTATTTATTTTCTTTGAATTTTGATATATACTCCCAAGAAAACAATTTACTTGTACGTGAAAGAGATTAAATGGTACAAAAATTCTGCATAAATGTTTGCAAAAATATGTATAACCGTAGCATATGAATAGTTAAATAAGATATCCCCAAAGTTTATTTTGGCTAAGGGGAAGCTCTACTCTACATTGATATACACAAATGATTCTGACACTCATTACCGTCCCAAATAAATAGTTAATAAGATATCCCCATTCCCCATCTTCTCCCAATAAACATGAGGACATATGGGAATGTAAGGTTTTTTGGCTGGATGTAAAAGTAAAGTTTTACCCAAATCTAACCTAACCAGGGAAAGCCTATCGGCACTACAGATTAGACATATATAAAAAT
>JAXIVD010000343.1:15000-17500 GCA_036785275.1 Cancer borealis | reverse complement strand
ATATAACCGAGCCAAACTGTACCTAGCCAAACCTAATCTAACCACAACCTATTGTAACCTAACCAGTATTAATTTACATCATCAGAATGCTCTGAAAATTCAGAGCTGTACTTTTGCAATACCTGTTGCATTTTTATGTTTTCTTAATCCAAATTCCGTCGTAAATTCTTAGTTTGTGAGATATTCAATGTTTTCTGAGAGATCTCTTCGAAAAGTAAAGTTTCGTTTCGTTTTAACAAGGTTCTGATATTTGTCAATGTAGGTTAGGGTTTTGGTTAATTTATGTTATGTTATGTTAGGTTTAGGGAAAGATTCGTAAGACGACCCAGTCTTTTTTTGACAGCAATTTTTTCTGATAGATTTTGATGTGTTTTTAATTAATCTGATGTTTGTTATGCCAAGCAATTATTTTTCCTCAAGGTAAAAATTGCCACAAAAAAGCCAGATTAATTCGAAACCATCAAAATCAATAGGAGAAAAATTTATTTCAGTAAACCTAAGCAAACCTAATTAAAACTAATCTAACCCAAGCAAATCTAAGTAAGACTAACCTAACTAAATCTAACCTTCTTTAACCAAATCAGGTAAAGATTCGTAAGATGACCCACTCGATATCTCGTTATCTTTATAATGTACTGCAAATTCAACCTCAGATACTTGTTCAGATAGGTTAGGTTAGGTTTGCTTATGTTTGCTTAGGTTAGGTTGGGTTTAATTAGGTTTGCTTAGGGTTACTGAAAATATTTTTTTTCTTATTGACTTTGATGATTTGAATTAATTTCACTTTTTTGTGGCAATTTTTACCTTTGGGATAAAATGCATTGCATAACAAACAAACATCAGATTTATTCAAAACACAAAAATCTATCAGGAAAAAAATTGCTTTGTCCAAAAACAGACTGGTTCGTCTTCAAAAAACTTTACCTAGGTTAATTTAGAAGCTATCAAATGTTCTCTATGAGGAAGAATAGGGAGTTGGACGAATTGCAGACATTTTATTTCGTATACAGACTCCATAATGGTGAAGATGTAAAATTATACCCCCATAACCTAACAACATAACCGCCTGAAACCTTTACAGACGTGTTGAGTACACTAGATGTATAGTATGTACGACTTCATATTTATATCGATATCTTCGAAGCAGTAGTTATGCAGAAATAACAAACTATTTACTGACAATCATTGTATTTTGTCTTCTCCCAAAAAACCCGCATTCCCACAGGTCCCCAGAATTGTTGGGGGTTGATGAGGATATCTTATTAGATATGCATTTGCGACGAAAATCAATGTCAAAATCGTTCGAAATGGATAATTTTTTATACGAAAAGTGTGTTATTTACATCCAAGTGCATTGGGAGAGCTAAAAATTTACCAGCCACACAAATACCTACGCTATATCACTACTCTCACAAGAGTTTACGGCTTCTTTTATCTCCTCACATCTTGCCACCTAAATACTGTGTTTACTGCGGCTATAATTGCTCCAGACTCTATTATATGTTAATCAGCAAGTTTTTTCTACGGCGATAAAGGTGCCCATGAAGAGAATGCGCCGCCATGTTGGCTCAATCAGCTGATTATCTCAACAGTCAACACTAAAAAAAAAAAAAACACATAGCGACGTCACTATGTGTCCAATATCGTTCGGTGGGCAAATTCTTCACCCCCCCCACCTCGCTGAATGCAGCCAGGGCCTTACTGTCTAGCTACACAATATATACCCCTTATCTAACAGGCCAATCGTATAACCCACTCCCTTAAATATGAGGAGGTTACAGACAAAATAAAACCAATTTGTGGGGAGCTCAGAGCGTGAGGTGTGATCTTAGTGGCTGCTAGCCGGTAACTGAATTAGTGATGGGCGCTTTGTGAACGAGTCGGTTCTTAGAGCCGGCTCTTCCAGATGAACGAGAAGAGCCGGATCTTTCTCGAGAGCTGTTTGAGATTTTTTTGAGAGCCGTTAATTTTTTCTTCTTCTAGTTTTTCCATATTTTTGCAATTTTCTAACAAAATGCAAAAATTACCGATTGTTAATAATTATAGTAATGATAATAATAATAATAATAATACTTACGAGAATGAAGCCTATTCATAGAAATTATATAGTAAAATAGTTAAGTTACCCCTTCAAGTTAACAAAGAAAATTGTATTTCCAATGGCTTTGGCCTCTAGCAAAGAGGGATAACTCAACACATAAAACACATATATATATGAATAATTCAGAAAATATATGGTGTATATGGCAGGCCAATGATGTGGAATGTACACTATAATATTCCCTACAACATATCGGTAAATGAAGACAATCTGATAATATTAAGAGGTCAAATTAAATTATAGAACTTGTCTCAAAATAGTGTACACATCATACAAATCAAGTATATTTTTTTCCAGTTAATTTTTTAACACAAAACTCATTTTCTCATTATAGCTCGAGAACCATAAGGTATACGTACAATGACTACGAATAGACAAAGAGTGAATAGGAATCCATCT
>JAXIVD010000343.1:5000-12500 GCA_036785275.1 Cancer borealis | reverse complement strand
CGTTTGGGAGCCGGAAGAGCCGGCTCTTTGGAGTGAACGAGAACGAAAGACTCGGTTCTCGGAAAAGAGCCGGAACGCCCATCACTAAACTGAATCTCAGACGCATACAACACTTAACACCCGCCTCCTCACTCCGAGTGTTGCCATATGGTGTTCACCGGGCGGACTCATCTCTCCCACACCACGCCCAGCTCGCCACGTAGCCTAGTCAAACCCTGTTGTTAATAAAATCATTGCAGGCCATAGAATCGATGTAGAGAGATAATGAGGAAATGAGAGGATGCAGAACAGATTGGTCTACAAGATAGGACACTTTGCAAAACAAAGAAGAAACAAGGAAAGACAGGAAAATTAGGAGGAGCAAGGAAGAATTAAAGTAAACAACGCATGGAACATCTCAAAATTGCTCGCTGGCAACTCTCCACTCCCACGGCTGCACCGTCTCTCTCTCGTCTTCCCTCCTGCCACGGCTGGCTGTGCCACGACACCCGCGCCTCCTCCAACCAGCCACATGGGTCCCACAACACAAAGGCGTAACCCCCTTCTTGTCACGTAGACATGTTTCTAACACTTCCCGCGGGGTGGGGTCCGCAACACGCCCCCCCTTAAAGGAAAAATTTTGTAAGTCTTACGGACTTATAAATTTTTTAAGCTGTCTGAGTTATTCACTGGCTCGCGACAAACAATCGGCCACAACATTGTCTACCCCCTTAATGTGGCGGACCTCCAGGTTATACTCCTGCCAGGGTAAACTCCACCGAGTGAGTCGCACATTTTGAAATATAAATTTATCTAAAAATTGCAAAGGACTATGGTCAGAATAGATGGTGACTAGAGGACCATAGGCCGGAACATAGATTTCGAAATGTTGCAGAGCCGAAAGAATGGCCAGTAACTCTTGCTCAATAACCGAGTAGCTCCTTTGGGCGGGAGTAAACTTCTTAGAGAAGTAGCAGACAGGGTGATTCACTTGGTGTTCGTCGGGCTGCATGAGAACTGCGCCCACCCTGGCCTGGCTGGCATCGACTGCCAAAGCAAAAGGCCTGGTGAAGTCCGGAGCCCGTAAGACTGGCTGGCCGCACAAGAGGTCTTTTACTTGGGAGAAGGCGCTCTCACACGCCTCACTCCACACCCACTTCTTCCCCTTTTGCAAGAGGTCAGTCAAAGGTGCCAGCAAGGTGGAATACCCTGGCACAAATCGGCGGTAGTAGCCTACTACCCCAAGGAACCTCTGCAGAGCGCGGCGACAGGTCGGCGCGGGGAACCGCCTGATCGCCTCCACTTTGGCTTTGGGGGGAGTGATGTAGCCATGGCCCACCACATACCCCAAGTACTGGACCTGAGCCTTAACAAAGTCACACTTGTCCAGGTTGACCACCAACCCAGCCTCCTGGAGTCGTGCAAACAGTGCCTCCACGTTGTCAAGGTGGTCCGACCAACAGGTGTCATAGATGACCACGTCATAGATGTACACGACGCAGTGCAGGAGACCATCCACCACCTGGTCCATTAAACGTTGGAACGTGGCTGAGTCATTTTTAAGTCTATAGGGCATCACCTGGCACTGATAAACTGCCCCATTAGCCACAAAACTAGCTATTTCTTTAGCACGGCCCGTGAGAGGAACCTGCCAGTAGCCCTTCACCAAGTCCACCTTAGAAATAAACGTGGCCCCGCCAATACGGTCCACTGAGTCATCCACCCGGGGCAACGGATAGGTGTTGGCCTTCGTGAGTGTATTGACCTTCCTAAAGTCAATACAAAACCTGACCTTACCGTCAGGCATGGGTTGAAGAGTGACAGGCGAACTTCACTGGCTATACGTCCTCTTAATCAGGCCGTGCTCCAACATATACTCCAACTCCTTCTCCACCAACAGCTGCTTCAGGAGATTCACTCTATACGGAGCCAGCTTAACTGGAGTGGACTCTCCCACATCAATGTCATGTTGAATCAGGCTTGTTCTGCCTGGGGCATTGTTAAAGACAGAAGGGTACCTTCCCAACCGCCGAAGCATCTCCTGCTTTTGCACCTCTCCCAGGTGTTGCAACTTCTCTTCAAGGAGTAGCACACTGTTCTGCTCCCAGTGCTCCACGGGGACTACAGGTTCTGAGCCAAGAACCTTGGTGGCCTCCTCTGCACGGCAGAAAAATAGAACTAAAGATGCCTCCTTCTTGGCAGAACTAAAACAACCCTCCTGGTTCTTTCTACGAAAGTAGGGCCTCAGCATATTTACATGGCAAAGCTGAGCCCTCTTACGCCGATCAGGAGTGGCCACCAGGTAGTCCAAGTCCCCCACCTTCTTCTCAACCACATAAGAGCCACAGTAACGGGCCGCAAGCGGCTGTCCTTGTAGAGGAAGCAACACCAACACCTCCTCCCCAGGTGCAAAACTACGATACTTGGCCTTCTGGTCGTAGTATCCCTTCATTTTCTTCTGGGCAGCTCCGAGATGGTGCTGAGCCACCTCCAGCGCTTTCACCAATCTTTCCCGAGTCCTTAATACACTCTTCAGGAGCGACTCTGGGCGATCCGAGTGGGGAGCACACCAGGCTTCCTGTACTAAGTCCAACGGACCGCGCACCCGGTGCCCAAACACCAACTGATTCGGGGAAAACCCTAAGGACTCAGTAGGAGCTTCCCTCACAGCAAACAAGACATAGGAAACCGCCTCGTCCCAGTCTTTCTCTCGTTCCAAGCAGAACGCCCGGAGCATAGTCTTGAGCGTCTGATGGTGTTGCTCTAATGCTCCCTGCGACTGGGGATGATAAGCACTAGATAGCATGTGCTTGATCCCCCACTCGGTCATAGTCTTTTCGAACAACTTCGAGGTGAAGTTGGTCCCTCGATCGGACTGAATCTCGGGAGGCAAACCAAAATGTGTAAAGAAATTGAGGAGGACCTTAAGCATAGCTCGTGCGTGGGTGCTCCTCATCGGTATAGCTTCTGGGTACCGGGTAGTTACGTTCATGATGGTTAGCAAGTACTTATGACTGGCCTTGGTAGTAGGGAGGGGCCCCACCATGTCAATCAGGACCCTGGTGAAAGGAGGATCCACAGCGGGAATAGGGTGCAGGGGTGCAACAGGGGGAGTCTGGTTGGGTTTGCCCACCATCTGGCAGGTGTGGCAGCTCTTCAGCAACTCGGTAATATCTCCGGCCATGCCAGGCCACCAGAAGTTGCCTCGCAGGCGGGTGAGAGTTTTGTGGACACCCAGGTGTCCAGCCATGGGTCCCTCATGTGCCAACAGCACCAGGGCCTCCCTCAACTCCTGAGGCACTACAACCTGTAGTACTTCACTCCCATCACTCTCCCTCGACCTGCAGTGTAACACCCCCTTCTGCAACAGAAACTCCTCTACTCCCCTTATCTCCTTTCCCACCTTAGCAAAACAAGGCGCCAATTCTGGGTCCCCTTTCTGTCCATTGATGAGCAACGCCGGCTCAATGCAAGTAAGGTCGGACGGGACCACGGGATCTGTCGGAAGGAGCGGTACCGACACTTCCCTGGTTCTGTCCCGGGGCCTGAGGCGTGACGTGGACTTATCCTCCACCTCCTCATCGCTGAATTGGGTGGGCCCTCCAGATGGGCCTCACCCACCAGACAAGGGAACAGCCTGTTCCCTGTCTCCGGTACACTCCGCAGGGGTGGGAGCCTCCAACTCCCCCGCAGAGTTGGAAGTCTCCCCTCCCTCAGAGGTGACCCCCAACAAACTGTCTGACATCTCAGGCTGGGGCCCGGACTGAATACCGAGACCCACCGCCTCACAACCAGGAAACACCACCGCGTGGGTGTTTCCTCCGAGGTGCCCCGCAGGGTGAGGAATACCAACACAAGACTCCTCTACTCTCAACACTCCTTCCTCACCCTTGGCGACAACCTCTGCCGAGTCAGGTGTTTCTATGGGTGGCTCTGCACTACGGCAGTCAGCCTTGACTCACTGGAGAACCCGGCTCTGGCTCATCCAGTTCACAAACACTGCTCTCTTTTGTCGGTGACTCTGCTATGTCGCAGTCAGCCCCTAGAATAGCAGCCGGTTCCACCCGTCTAGCCTGAGACCGGGTGACAACCCCAACAACTTCCTCCTCACTGCAGGGTCACCGGTGACCCTGCCTCATTGTAGTCGGCCCCTAGAGTGGCAGCTTCTTTCTCACCACTGTTCTCCTCTTCCGGTAGCCCTGCTGTGTCGCAGTCGGCCCCAGGAGCAACAGCCTGCGTCACCTTTTTGGTCTGCGACCGGGTGACAACAGTAACAGGGTTGGGCACACTATGCCCCGACACCTCAGAGGCCTCACCTCCTGTAGGGGTGGGCACCCAAACTCTCCCTCCAGCTAGGTAATTTCCTAGCAGGAAATCAACACCTGCCACAGGCAGTTGTTCCGCCACTGCCACTTGAGCCATAGTGGTTATCAGTGGGCAGGACAGCCTAACCTCAGCCGTCACAAACTTCTCGACAGCGTTGAGGCCCCTACACAACACTGCCTTCGAAGAAGTCACCTTACCCCCGGTGACATTTCGGCACACAGACTGTTGTGCGCCAGTGTCTCGCAAGACAGTGACAGGAAACTTGTTCCCGTCAATCTCAACAGTGCCCCCACACAGAAATGGGCGACACCAGTCCAGCTCCGAGTCAGCTGGAGTCACAGAAGCAACTACAAGGGGGGAAACAGATGAAAACTCCTGAACCCCCTCCTCACAATCCAACACAGGCCCCTCAAGAGCCTTTTATCCTTATGAGCGAGCTGCCTCTCCTCACGACCCTGGTCAGGCCACACCAGCAAGGCAACTGGTTTCTGAGGTGTCTTGGAGGGGCCCACTGTCACTAGTTTAGGGCATTGAGATCGGAAATGCCCCTTGGCATGGCAGTTATAGCACATAAGTTGGTTATCGTACTTAGGGGTAGTAAAGGTAATTTTTCCTCCTGACCCTTCCTTTGGCCCTGAAGGGGCAGCGGGGGATTGAGACTTACCGAACCCGCTTTTATTGCCAAAGCCGTGACTGCGGGGAGGGGAACGTGGAGCACCAGAACCAGCACTGCCACCGCCCCCTGGCCCTCGTGGTCCTCCCTCTTTGAATCCACCTCCAGCACGAGGCTCCGAGCGATGGGCTAACACATGGTCATCAGCCCAGGTGGCAGCCTCCTTCAGCGTCTTAAGGCCTCTTCTATTTGCGTGAATCCGTTTCAGATCACTGAATCTGGGTGGGGCTTGGCCGCTCTGGGCGGGGCTTAGCCGCGAAATCATGTTCTATTTACCATCTTAATCCGTGATCTGTAACAGATTTCTGAATCCGTCGAATCTGATTTGGGAGGTGGGTTATAGCAGACGACACTCGTTCGCGGGTTTTTTGCACCAGCCTGAGCCAGCCTCTTCTCAGAAGTTAATATTGATATATACCTCTAATAAAACAGTGTATATATACGAGGAAGATAGTAAGCGGTAGAGAAATGTTGTAGAAATGTTACTGTAGGCACAGAATTGTATAATAGTGGTGATGAATATAAAAAACAAAGGAGATATATAACAGCAGCCTCTTCTCAGAATCTATTATTAATATATAGCTCCAATAAAAACAGTGTATATATACGAGAAAGATATTAAGTGGTAGAAAAATTTTTCAGAAATACTACTGTAGGGTTAAAATTGTATAATAATGGTGGTGAATACCAGAAACAAAGGAGATATAACAGCAGCCTCTAACCGGATTATTTATTTTCTTTGAATTTTGATATATACTCCCAAGAAAACAACTTACTTGTACGTGAAAGAGATTAAATGGTACAAAAGTTCTGCATAAATTTTATTGTAGGTACAAAAATATGTATAACCGTAGCATATGAATAGTTAAATAAGATATCCCCAAAGTTTATTTTGGTTAAGGGGAAGCTCTACTCTACATTGATATACACAAATGATTCTGACACTCATTACCGTCCCAAATAAATAGTTAATAAGATATCCCCATTCCCCAATTTCTCCCAATAAACATGATGACATGTGGGAAGGTTTTTTGGCTGGATGTAAAAGTTAAGTTTTACCCAAATCTAACCTAACCAGGGAAAGCCTATCGGCGCTACAGATTAGACATATATAAAAATAAGGGGTATTTCTTTACAACTACTGCTCCACCTCTTTATTATATATATGAAGTCTTACATACTATACATAGTGTACTCAACACATCTGTGAAGGTTTTAGGGGATGCTTACCATTATTTACCTCGCAAAACGTCTTTGAAATTTTGTTATTTTGGTTAAGTTAGGTTAAGTTATGGTTAGGTTAAGGTTGTTAGATTAGTTTGCGGTTATGTTAAGTTAGGTTTGGTGCGGTTCATTTAGGTTCGGTTACATAACATTTTTACATTTTAATAACCAAACCCCCAAAAAAACTATTTTGCGAACCCTAACTTCCGGGTGATAAAATGTAAAAAATCTTATATAATCGAACCTAACTGAACCTAACCATAACATAACCCGTAACCTAACAACTTTAACATAACCATAACTTGACATAACCTAACCAACCTAGCATAACATATTATAATTTCAAAAAAGTTTTGCGAGGTAAATAATGGTGAGCACCGCCAGAAACCTTCACAGATATGTTGAGTACACTATGTATAGTATATTTATAATAAAGAGGTGGAGCAGTAACCTTGAGGTTCATCAGACTTGAATCTACTTTTCAAGAATCTAATGGTGTTTTCAATAACACATTGTTATATAAAGATTTTTTATTGTACAATAAGCAGGTTGGTGATAATTAGGGATGCCGCTGTCACCCCAAATGCATCAGGAAATGAAAGTTGTAACTCTCAACACTTCCTCGGAGAAGTGACTAGTGTGACGGCTGGGCAGCGACTGGCCTCTCGTTGTTATTGTTTTGATCCAGCGAATCCAAAACAGATTCTGCTGTTCTATTTGCACCCAATTAATCCAAAACAGATTCGGATTCGGAGCAGAATCCGGAGTAGATTATTGAGAACAAATAGAAGAGGCCTTTAAAACGCTTCTCCTGCAGGAGAGGCATCAGTTCCTTATCAGCAGCATTTATAAACTGCTCCATCACCATCAGCTCTTTCAGGTCGCGGAGAGTATCCACTCCCTCATTCATAATCCATCTCTTAAACGCCTGCTCTAAATGGCGAGCACACTCGAGGTAAGAATCACCAGGTCTTTTCTTCCCACCTCGGAACTTTAAGCGATAGGCTTAAGCTCGTAAGCCCTCAAGATATCAGCCTTAAAGTCCTCATAACTTTCTATGTCTTCCACCGACATATTGTCGTATGCCTCCAATGCCCTGCCTTTCAGCTTATTGGCTACAAGACCAACCCATCTTCCTCCTGGCCAACCAAACTCAGCTGCCTTCTTTTCAAATCTCCTGAACCATTCTGCTATTTTCTGTTCATCGAAGTCAGAGATGAGCTGTAAACTCCTTACCATCTGGCGCTCAACTGTGTTCTCCTCTCCTTCTCCTTCCTTATGAGTTGAGTTGGCCCCAA
>JAXIVD010000342.1:137887-172887 GCA_036785275.1 Cancer borealis | reverse complement strand
AGTTTACTATCTCTCTCTCTCTCTCTCTCTCTCTCTCTCTCTCTCTCTCTCTCTCTCTCTCTCTCTCTCTCTCTCTCTGTTATATATATTTTTTCCTTGTTCTATCTCTTTTCTGTATTTCCTCTTCCTCCTCCTCCTCCTCCTCCTCCTCCTCCTCCTTCTCCTCCTCCTCCTCCTGTAAGTAGCTAAAACACACTAAAACTCATAACAATTACCTACCAACTCCTGCACATATAATCTCTCTCTCTCTCTCTCTCTCTCTCTCTCTCTCTCTCTCTCTCTCTCTCTCTCTCTCTCTCTCTCTCTCTCTCTCTCTCTCTCTCTCTCTCCCTTTATTCCTTATCTCCAGTTCTTCTTCTCCCTCTCCGTACCCTTCAATTAGTAAACACACACACACACACACACACACACACACACACACACATATATAACCCTGCATCCGGCCTATTAGCTAAGCCTACTTAGCCTAGTATTAAATAGCAGTTAGGATAATTAGTTAGTTGATTAGTCTAGTTAATTACGCTTATCATAGAAATTGTATAAAAAAAATAAATAAATAAAAGAGACAGACAGACATGTACGTGAAAAAAAAAAGGACTGGACGCACACACACACACACACACACACACACACACACACACACACACACACACACACACACACACACACACACACACACACATAAAAAAAAAGACGTACATAGACTGAATGAAAAAAAACCACACATGACAAAACTTATTACAGGTGACACACGTACACACATACACACACACACACACACACACACACACATACATACACATACACACACCTGTCTTACACTTGTATGTATGTATATAAAAATAAAAAAAACCCATCCAGGTACCAATTTCTATGTACAATATAAAACTGAATTACCACACACACACACAAACACACAAACCCATGCTCGCCCACGCTCTCTACCTGCATGTATTCTCGTCCCTAACCCATGCCTGCTACTTTGCTTCAACACCTCCTCCCTTCCAACAGCGGTAAGGGCGTCCCAGCGGGTGGTGTGGGTGCTCCTCTTTTCCAGCTGTCTTCCCAGCTCACCCGGAGTGCCTCGGGGGTGAAGGACATGCTGCTTACTTGGTGTCAATGCAGAACCCGTGACTATAAGGTATAATTACGAGTGCAGTGTGGCCGATCCCCAACCAAAACAACTCAACCCCCAACCCCAACCAAACCAACCCCCAACCAAAACAACTCAATCCCCAACCAAATCAACTCAACCCCAACCCCAACCAAACCAACCCCCAACCAAAACAACTCAATCCCCAACCAAATCAACCCCAACCCAACCCCAAATCAAATCCGTCTCTGGCAGTCCCTTCCCTAAGTTCCCTTCCCGTCCCTTCCCTTCTCTTCCCTTCCCTTCCCTTCTCTTCCCTTCCCTTACCTTCTCTTCCCTTCCCTTCCCTTCTCTTCTCTTCCCTTCCATTCCCTTCCCTCCCGTCCCTTATCTTACCTTACTATACCTTCCCTTCCTTGCTAAAATTCTACCTCCCTTCCCTTCCTCTCTTCCCTTCAATCTCTCCCTTCCTCCCTCCCTCCAATATCTCTCTTTTTTCCCTTTCTCCCTCTATCCCTCCCTTCACATTCCTACCTAGTTCTCCTTTATTCTATTATCCTTCCTTCCTTCCTTCCTTCCTTCCTTCCTTCCCCTGCATCTTGTTTTTTTTTTTTTTTTTAATAGAGTGATTTTACGTTTGGGTTGAAATAACTTATAATATTTTTTCTCTCTCTCTCTCTCTCTCTCTCTCTCTCTCTCTCTCTCTCTCTCTCTCTCTCTCTCTCTCTCTCTCTCCCCTCTTCCCCTCCCCTCCCCTCTTCCCCTCCCCTCCCCCCGTCCCCTCTCCCCCTCCCCCCGTCCCCTCTCCCCCTCCCCCCGCAAGCCCCGTTCCTACAAGACTGTGACGTAAGGGGCACCACCACTACCACCACCACCACCACTACCACCTTCACCACCACCACCACTACCACCACCACCACCACCACCACCACCACCATCACCACACTACACCACCACCACCACCACACTACACCATCACCACCACCACCACCACACTACACCACCACACTACACCACCACCACCACCACCACACTACACTACACCATCACCACCACCACCACCACCACCACCATCACACCACCACCACCACACAGACGAAAGAAAATGAGAAATAATATAAAGTGATGATAACGAAGAAGAAGAGGAAGAACACGAAGAAATGTGGACACAAAGAAAACGGAAAATGGAGAGAAAAAAAAAAAACGAAGAAAAAAAAAAAATAATAATAATAATAACAAAAAGAAAATAGAAAATAGAAAAAAATATATATAAACTCCGTAAAGATGAAGAACAAAATGGATAAAAATGAATAATAATTTAATCTTGCATCGTTTCTACACACCCCCCCCAAAAAAAAAAAAAAAAAATTCTTGTACATAATCACTACTTTCAAATGCATTCCTTTAGCTATAATCCGCTTTGCAATGACTCAGAACGCTTTCAACACTTAATGAAGATAATTACAAATATGATCTTACTTCACTTGACTTGACTTTACTTGACTTATTATTCCTGTCCTTTATTATTTAGGCCTAATTATACATAGGCCTAATTATACATAGGCCTAATTATACATAGCCTGACGTGATGTATATATATATTGTAAATACGTACACACACACACATACACATACATACACACACACCCTGTATGTGCATTTATGTTCGTGTGTGTGTATGAGTGTGCATTTACGTACAGTTGCTCATGTACGTGCACACGGCTATGTGTACGTATATATGTGCGTGTGACCACCAGGCTCAGCTCGGAGGCTCAAATATTTCCGTCTAAAATTTAATTGAAAGAAATTGTGAGATTTTTGTAAACTTATATATGGAAAAAATTGATATAATTTTTCATTTTTCTTCTTTAATTAAATATTTTCAAAAATGTTCCATAGAAATAAAATATTGAAGAATTGTTTGAAAAGAAAATAATGTTTATGGTAAAAAAAAAAAAAAAAAAAATAGAAACAAAAATAAAGTATAATTTTTAATATAAGACAATAATAATAACAAAGTAATAATAATAATAATAATAATAATAATAATAATAACAAAAAAACACCAAATCAATTCAGAAGAAAAAAAATATAAAAAATAAATAAAAATAAATCGAACAGAAAACGTAGATTGGGTCCAAAACATTTCAACCAATCCCCTTCCGAGTCTCCTTGACCTTTGACCTTGTACAGTGTTACAGTGTGCATGCCTCGGGTGACCTGCTTGACCCCAACACAAGGGGTCACACCGTCCCTTAGTCTTCCCCTTAGAAACTAGCCCAATACCTTGTTTATAATAGCTACCCCTTAGAAAAATAGCCCAATAGAGCACGTGGGTGTAAAAAAAATAGCCCAATTTACTAGCCCAATTCACACTTATAGTAAAATAATATTAGAGAGTGTGAAGAAAAAATATATATATAAAAATAATGGAATGCTGGGAATTAATTAATGTTTTTATTTTTATTTTTTTTTGCATGTTTTAGAAATAGTTTAGTTTGATTTTTGTTTTTTGTTTTGTTTAGACTTTCTGATAAATTTTAATATAACTTCAAATAGTTTTCTTCACATATGTTTATTTATATTTACTAATTCATTTATAGACTTGATTTCCTTCGTGTTCTATCGTTTATATATATATATTTTTATCTTCTATTAGTCTATGATTCTCTCTCTCTCTCTCTCTCTCTCTCTCTCTCTCTCTCTCTCTCTCTCTCTCTCTCTCTCTCTCTCTCTCTCTCTCTCTTACTTCCATATTTCCATTCTTTATGTAATATACCAAATGAAACATACACGTAACTTCAATAATCTCTATATCACTACACACACACACACACACACACACACACACACACACACACACACACACACACACACACACACACACACACACACACACATACATATACATACATACAATTACACACCACTAATCCAATGTTTTATTTCCCTCTCTCCCACCACCACCACCACCACCACCACCATCACCACCACCACCACCACCACCACCACCGCTACCACCGCCACGCCACCACCACCGCCACCAGGGAGTGAAAATAGAGAACTTCAGCACAAGTTGGAACGATGGAATGGCTTTCTGCGCCCTTGTTCATCATTTTTATCCTGACGCTTTTGACTTCGATAAATTGGAACCTAAGAACAGACGGCATAACTTTGAACTGGCTTTCCGTATTGCAGAGTAAGTATCCTACCCTACCCTACCCTACCCTACCCTACCCTAACCTAACCTAACCTAACCTAACCTAACTTATTATGAAACCTATTGGGATTCATTACTAGGAGTGTTAAAAGTAGAAGTGGTGAGGTTATTTTGAAGTTGTATTTAGCGTTTAGTCAGACCTCACCTCACCTCACCTCACCTCGACTCGACTATGCAGTGCAGTTTTGGTCACCGTATGGATATCATTTTAGAGTCAGTGCAGAGAAAGATGAACAAAATGATAGAAGGGATTCGTAATTTTAGCTATGAAAGGAGACTAAAGCTTTTGAAATTACATTCACTGGAGCGACGTAGAGTAAGGTGTGATCTGATTGAGATATTTAAGTGTTAGAAAGGT
Source organism: Cancer borealis (assembly GCA_036785275.1). Taxonomy (NCBI): domain Eukaryota; kingdom Metazoa; phylum Arthropoda; class Malacostraca; order Decapoda; family Cancridae; genus Cancer; species Cancer borealis. The sequence goes on along the minus strand of JAXIVD010000342.1, from coordinate 168,216 downwards.
TTTAATAAAGGGAGATGCAGGGAAAGTTATTACGATCAGTAGTCAGGATAGAACAAGAAATAACGGATTCAAACTAGAAATATGTAGATTTAATAAAGAAATAGGCCTAGATTGGTTTACTAATAGAGTGGTAGATGATTGGAATAGACAATAGGGAGTTTTAAGAGAAGATTAGACCACTTCATGGATGGGGATGAGAGGTGGGTGTAGGTAATAAGGGAGTATTAGAGTAACAGGAACTACCTAGGGTACGCCTCCGGGACTTTTGTAACTTCCTTATATTATGTTCATATGGTTTTATTTTAGTTTTGTATCGTTTAAAAGTTAATTATGTTTGATTTATTAATGACTATTCATTTATTTATTTATTTACGTATTGCAAGGTGAGTATGTATATGTTATTTTATATGTCTGTTTTGATCCGCACTCATAATGTTATCCCGTTGCAGTGAGAAAGCCGGCGTGATGCCCCTTCTAGACGTCGAGGACATGGTAATAATGAAGAAGCCAGACTGGAAATGTGTGTTCACCTACGTTCAATCATTATACAAAAGATTCAAGAACGAGTGAACGAGTGAACGAGTGAGTGAGTTCATCTAAGTTGGCGGAAGTGTGTTGTGTTATTTTGTTGACCTACGAAATGACCTTCTCTTCCTCCTCCTTATTTACTCGCTCCAAGTTCTTAATTTTAGTCGGTCCTCAGGGTCCCAATATAAGATTAATGACTTCAATGTGTCCCTATCTGTATGTATGTATGTATGCATGTATTTTTAAACGCACATATTTGCAAAAATGTTATGTATGTATGTATGAATGTGTGTGTTTTCTTAACTTATTATAACTATCATTACTACTTACCATTTCAATCATTATTATTTATTTCGGGGACCAAATTAGAACGAAAACAAGAATAATAATCCAGTTTGGCATCCATACAAATACCATAACAATAATAATAATAATAATAATAATAATAATAAAACAAACTGACCTAGACAAACAGAATAACGTAATGTCGGGTTGAAGTCCAAAAGCCGCTGTTCAAAAAGGTCTCAAGATTGACATTGGAATCAATTTCTGACTTAATTTATTTTTCTTATTTATTTCATTATAGTTTTCCTTTAAGAATAAGTCCTTGTGAAGCCATACCACCGTTCCTTTAGATTTGTGTTGACTATGCTTTTAGGTTATATATATATATATGCGAGTGTGGCGGGGAACAAACACACACACACATACACACACACATGTACGTATAAATATACACCAAACATATCCATCATTTTTTCACAAATAGACACACAAAGGTTTATATATATATCCGTATATATATTCAAGTAACCTTATGTTTGGAAAGTGAATGGGTGTGTGTGTGTGTGTACGTATATGTGTATGCGTATGTATGTATGTGTGTAGATGTAGTCTCGAAGCCCCGTGTGAAGCAATGAATCGTTGGTGCTGTTTCATGAAGCTTCGAACACACCTGTCCCACAAACACCTGACTGTCGTGATGGGCGTGAGGACAGGTGTGCCGCCCGCGCCCACGCCCCGCCACGCCCACCCTTGTGCTGTGCTTACTATGTTATTGATAAAGGAAAGAAGAGCTCAATATATTTGCTGTCAAGTCTATTAAGTCGTAGTCAATAGATTTATTTACTACTATTACTACTACTACTACTACTACTACTACTACTACTACTACTACTACTACTACTACTACTACTACTAGGGTAAAGGTTGAAAGAATTTATGCTTTTTTATATATATATATATATATATAATGTATGTATGTAAGCTACAATTATACTATCGGTAATACAATGAATAACAATACTATTAATCATATAGTCCTGTTTAGACACTAGATCAATGATGCGTTGTGTTATCTTATCACTTCGCTATCTGATCTGATCTTATCATCGCTATCTTTTGTAACGAACGCTTTCTCAACGGTTTTCAAATACTCAAGACGATTCTCTCTCTTTCCCTTTTTCACTCTCTTTCTCTCTCTTTTTTTTTTTTTTTTTTTTTCTCTCTCTCTCTCTCTCTCTCTCTCTCTTCTTCCCGCCAGGATATCAAGGTTTATGTAATACTTTAGAATGAGTTGCTTTACTTATTTTGGTCACAATGTAATATTCAAGAAAAAAATGTTGTTAAGCTATCTCGAATGTAAGTCTCTCTCTCTCTCTCTCTCTCTCTCTCTCTCTCTCTCTCTCTCTCTCTCTCTCTCTCTCTCTCTCTCTCTCTCTCTCTCTCTCTCTCTCTTTGTTGTTTATTAGAGAAGAGAGTTCAAATTTTTTCGTTTTTCTGTTTAATTAATCTCACATTTATAATAATAATAATAATAATAATAATATATGTATTTTTTGAGTTTTGCTTCCTTGCTTCTGTCAATTGGTTGCAAAATGCTGACATACAGTTATAGTAGAACAAAAAATTATGTATGTATAAAAAAAAAAAAAAAAAAAAAAAAAAAAAAAAAAAAAGTCCTTTGATTTCCATCCAACACTGACTGATCGTGTGTGTGTGTGTGTGTGTGTGTGTGTGTGTGTGTGTACCTGTGTGTGTGTACGGAGAAGAAGAAGAAAAAATCAAGAAAAAAACATTATATACAATAAACAAATACAGTACAGCAGTGATTCCCAACTACGACTACTAGACAAACTGGCAATACTTTGTTGCTAAATGCTTGTAAATCATCTTCCCTGTAAAGTATAATAACATCCATTCACAGGTAAGGAGACAGCAATGACCTCAAAACTATGGTCTAACAAGTGTACTGTCTGTCGCGTATAAGTTTACAAATAGTATTACTGCAACGCTGAACTCAAGCCAGCCCAAAAAACAAGCCCAAAAAACAAGCCCAAAGGAACAAGCTCAAGAAACAAGCCCAAAGAGCCAGCAGGTTTCCGGAGCAGTTATTCAACAGATCACATCCGAAGCACTAATCAAAGAGTTGAATAAATATACACAATACACTAAGCCGCTTTGCACGCCTTTTATACATTAAGAAAAAACCTTTGACTCTATGAAAAGGTGAGCAATTATGAAAGGACTCAGGAGACCTTACTAAGGAAAGCAAGGTCATTATAAAGGTACATAAGGTCACTAATACGAGGAAAGGTCAGGCAAGGCAACACTATTTCTCCTAAACAATTGACATCAGACATCAAGTTTTTAAATAGAGTAATCTCACCTTTACTGATGTTGTTCTTCTACAGATGAACTACAGCAGATCACTTAATAATTATACAGAAAAATCTGAAAATAAATGTAAAGATGGATACGAAGAACTTTCAAAAAACATCACCCGAGTTTTCTTTTACCATTAACGTTCATCCATCCATCCATCCATTCATCCATCCATCCATCCATCCATCAATTAACCCATCCATCCACCCACCCATCCATCCACCCATCCATCCACCCATCCATCCATCCACCCATCCATCCACCCATCCATCCATCCACCCTCATTTACACAAGCACATTTCATCAACATAAAATGGTACAATTCCTTGCAATAATCTGTGGTAATAGTAATTATTGTTTGCATGAAGGAATATAATTGTCATAATGAAATATTTCTCACGAATTACAATTTTCACAACTTACACAGACATGATATATATATATATTTTTTTTAGCAATATTAATTTTGGTCCATAAATTAATGCGAACCTGTGTGAATTATTTATCAAAACCTTCACTTAATAAGATGAAGATGATGTAGTATAGAAATAAACCTGATCCAACCTAACCTTGTAGTACTTCAGTTAGGAGATTGGGTCAAATTTTATATCTTCACCATAACGGCGTCTGTTTACGGTATAAAATGGCGTCTGCCCCTCGTCCAACTCCTTAATTTTGGTCATAGAAAACATTGGCCTTCTAAATTAACCTAACAAAACCTAACCTAACCAAACCTTAACCTACATTGACCAATAATAACATAACTTTATTCAAACCAAACTAAACTTGATCATATTCCCGAAGATAATGTCTCACAGAAAACATTGAATATCTCACAAACTAACAATTTGTGACGGAAGTGTAATTAAGAAAACCTTCTCAAAATGCATCAGGTAATGTCATAATATAACAATCAATTCCCTACAGCATTAGGGTGGAGATGTAAAATAATACCTTTTTTTTTATGACGTGTTTCACTAATGTTCCAGTGTGGTTTGTCCAAACACTCTAACCAAAACTCAGAAGAATAGAAGAGATAAAGAGTAACATCAGAAAGCATAAATAAGCAGACAGGAGACTTAGAAACATACACTACATAATGATAAGAATTTCAACATACCCACGCCTCCATTGCTGACTCTCTGCTGACCAAGGATTACTTGTTCTTTCTTCTTCTTCTTGGGAATTTGATGGGGCACTAGAGGCTGTGTTTAAAGCTGAGCCACGAACAACACACTGAACCCTCGCCCGCACTCAAACACGCGATGCCAACTCAAAGAAGGTGAAACTGATGAACCCAAAATTATGATCTGAAACCATGACGATGACGCCTCCACGAAAACTTCGGTAAAATTTCACTATGATTTATAAGATAAGAAATACTTTCTTAACGTTAATAGATGTCTTTTTAATCTTCAAGTAGGAACAAGAAGCCGATTTGAGTATGAAATATGCGCCGTGCGTTAAGCGTACTAATTTACCAAATGTTAAATACCTCATTGTTACAATTGCATTGAACCTTAAGTTAATTATCACAAAATTAATAAAGTCAATTCTAGCTCTGTATAGCACTTAAAGAAAGTTATGCATTGACATTTTGCTCGCCTCACCACGCAAATAAAAAGAACTTCACAAAATTAGTAGTTTAGTTTAGTGTGAGGAAATTAATAATGATTCTGTTGTTTATGCGTTAAACTTTACAAAGAGAGGCTGGCATAATTTAACCTAATAAATCAAACCATTAACCAATATTGATGCCAGTTTAATTCAATTGTAACGGGATAAAACTGAATACATACACACATTCAAATTAACTGCATAATATATTCTACTTTGCTAATGACGCTGTTAGGGAGTTAATTAAACTCGATCTAGTTTTCCATGGTGCAATAAATTCGTTTATATAGCAAACTTAACCACCATTTCCTTCAACACTGTCTCCAATAAAGCAATACAACGCAAATTGTCCTCTCACCATCTTGCCTCCCTTCCATATATGCTTGTGGACGTCATAAGAGTGAAATCAACGGTCGTTCAGCATATAGTTAAAAAGTTTAATTATAGTGACTGTGGTGTTTTGATTCCTACTGACAAGAAATAATAGATTGTGATCATGAGGAAATCAACTATAACATTCACTATGATATTATTTGTTGCAGGAATCCAATGCATGACATCACACCTTCCACTATATTTGTACTGCTGCTATATATTAGATAATTAGGCCATTCAATAACACTTTCTCAGCAAACTCAATGCCATATGATAGCATGTAAACTAAGTTGTTTGCAGACGCTTATTTCAAAGGCATCTAAGTGACATTTTTTCATTGTTATTGTATTGAAGGTATTACAGATATTTTGATGGAATTATTTTGGTTGGAGTTCAATGTTTTTGATACATTGGATCAAGTGGTATTGAATCGAAGACCAAACTGTAGCAGCACACACATGTTCTAGTAGTAGTAGTAGTACACTGGTTGTTGTCTTTGGTGTTACCAGAGATGAGAGTTACTCTATACTTACTACCTTCCTTCCAAGGTTGTGGACAAATTAAAGAACTGTTGTGTCCATTGTAGAAGTGTTTGTGCACCAATGTTAGAGGCAGGATGATCTGTTTGTTGATGGACAGTCTGGAGGATATAATGAAGCCAGGGGGCAGGTGAGATGAGGAGACTACAGGAGTGCGAATAGAAACCGTGGTAGTAGTAGCGGAGGATGAGGAACAATGAAGGCCGAACCCCTGGGGGAGGCGGGGGGACAGTAACAGGAGGGAGAGAAGACACGGGAGGTGGGACATAGGATGAAGTAGCATGAGAAGCTGTGGAGGGGGCAGCAGGGGTACAAGGGAGTGTAGGGGAAGTAGAAGACGGTATATTAGAGATAGCCTGAGGAACAGGCAGAGAAGCCGAAACCAGATCCATTGGACAGGGCGACCAGCAGCAGAGGCTTCGAGGGACTGGTCGGGTACCACTCGAGGGAGACAAAGCGGAGTTTGGTTATTCATAAACAAATATTAATAAGGGAAATGGCATCTGGGGTCACGTGTAAACCGCCTACCAGATCGGCAAAAGGGGCCGAGCGCTGCCGCCGAGGGCTGGGTACCTCATGCCCCACGGGACTACCCGGTTTAAAAGGCAGCCCTCGTGGCACTGAAAGTTTGCCTTGCAGCGGCGAGCAAAGACCCCGGCCCCGATGCCTGCCGGCCCAGGCACCCTCCAGCCAACACAGGACAGCCCACGACGGGCGGCACCGGTGACCCACACCAGCCTACGGTCTGGACCATCTTGTCAGGTCTTGACGGACACGCGTCCCCCCACCACGTCACGGGGGGATTGGAAGGTGTAAGGAATTGATCTTTTTGACATTAATTTAACTTTTGATGTCATTTGATAGTAGTTGAACGTACGTACGTTTAATGTATGTGTATATAACTTCATGACAACCATTAATCTGTACAGAACACTGGGAGGGTCATAGTGTAAAGAGATGTAAGGCATTGTTATTTAACACTATATTTATTGTGGAATTACAACACACAAAACAATACCAGCTTACCTCCTATCCTGTATGCCAACACTAGCTAAACACACCTATACACATTAAAAACAATACAAAGAATGACAACTAAGATGGTGCCAGAGTTGGAAGATGTAGCTGATAAAGAGAGAGAGGGTTGTGAAAGGCAGGTGTGTCATAAGATCACTTGCAAGGGTTATGAGAGGAAGGAATGTGTCTATGGAGGTAAATAGAGGTTTAAGGAACAGTATTCTCCTGCCAACACTGACCTAGGGATCACACACTTGGACATGGAATAGGGCACACCAGTCAAGAGTGTGCGTGGTGTGGAAACGAGTGATCTGAGAGGAGCATGTGGCGTCACAAGATGGGAGGGTGAGAGCAATGAAAGGTGTGGTGGCATGGGACCTTGTACAAAGGGAGTGAAGTGTGGTGTAGTGGAATGGGTGAAAAGAAAATACTTTGAGGTTGTTTGGTCATATTGACAGAAAGAAGAGTGAAGAGTTTGTGATGAAAGTGTATGTGAGAGGTCCTAGGAGGAGAGGAAGGCCAGTTGTAGGATGGAAGGATATATTGGGGGTCCTGGGAGGCGAGGAAGGCCAGTTGTAGGATGGAAGGATATATTGGGGGTCCTGGGAGGCGAGGAAGGCCAGTTGTAGGATGGAAGGATATATTGGGGGTCCTAAGAGGAGAGGAAAGCCAGTTGTAGGATGGAAGGATATATTGAAGGTCCTAGGAGGAGAGGAAGGCCAGTTGTAGGATGGAAGGATATATTGAGGGTCCTGGGAGGTGAGGAAGGCCAGTTGTAGGATGGAAGGCTAAGTGAAAGGAGTACATGCATGAAACAGTTGCTGACAGAGGGGGAGGGACTGAACAAGGAGGGAGTGAGTGTGTGGATAGGGTGAGGTTAAGTTTGTTGAGCCGTGGTCATCCCTTTGTGGGACGTTACTAGAGGGAACGAGGCTTCAGAGACTATAGATAGATAGATAAACACAAAAAAACACAATGTTTAAACAACACAAAAAGTAAACCTTTCCTCATAGAATGGAATGGAATCAGGAATGGATCAAAAGAAGACGTGATAGCAGCAAAGAATGAAAGAAGGAAAGACTGGATCAATACAGATACAGAGACAAGACCACACGAGTACAGCTCGGGTCCTGTATACTACAACTAGGTACACACACACACACACACACACATTTATGTACATTATAACATAGTATTCTGCCTACAAAACTATATTCCATGCACTACAAAGTAACAGTTAACAAGCACTAGTTATTCAACTTCCCTCACTCACCACCAACACCTCCATAACACACACAGTTACTTCCTCCTCACAGGCACCACCTCACCACCTCACAGGTGTGTTTGGATGTGTCTGGCAACACGACTCTTGGTAAGGAAACACCTGCCACACATATCACACTTAAACTTCTTTCTACCTAAGTGGGAGAGAATGTGTCTGTTAAGACTACTTTTACAGGTAAACTTTTTACTACACTCTGGACACTCAAAGTTTTTAACACCAGTGTGAGTGAGCATGTGTGTGTTAAGATTACCTTTACAGGTAAACTTTTTACTACACTCTGGACACTCAAAGTTTTTAACACCAGTGTGAGTGATCATGTGTGTGTTAAGATGACCTTTCTGGGTAAACTTTTTACCACACTCTGGACACTCAAAGTTTTTATCACCAGTGTGAGTGATCATGTGTGTGTTAAGATGACCTTTCAGGGTAAACTTTTTACCACACTCAAGACAGTCAAAGTTTTTAACACCAGTGTGAGTGAGCATGTGTCTGTTAAGATTACCTTTATGGGTAAACTTTTTACCACACTCAAGACAGTCAAAGTTTTTAACACCAGTGTGAGTGAGCATGTGTGTGTTAAGATTACCTTTATGGGTAAACTTTTTACCACACTCAAGACAGTCAAAGTTTTTAACACCAGTGTGGGTGATCATGTGTGTGTTAAGATGACCTTTACGGGTAAACTTTTCACCACACTCCAGACAGTCAAAGTTTTTAACACCAGTGTGAGTGAGCATGTGTCTGTTAAGATGACCTTTCTGGGTAAACTTTTTACCACACTCAAGACAGTCAAAGTTTTTAACACCAGTGTGAGTGAGCATGTGTCTGTTAAGATGATCTTTCTGGGTAAACTTTTTACCACACTCTGGACACTCAAAGTTTTTAACACCAGTGTGGGTGATCATGTGTGTGTTAAGATGACCTTTCAGGGTAAACTTTTTACCACACTCCAGACAGTCAAAGTTTTTAACACCAGTGTGGGTGAGAATGTGTGTGTTAAGATCACTTTTACATTTAAACCTCTTCCTACATTCCTGACACTCATAGTTTCTCTCACCAGTACAGATGAGGACATGCTTTCTAAGACTGCTTTTAAAGTTATATATTTTTGCACACTCGTTGCACTGAAAGCTTCCCACATTAGGGTGGTGGGTGAGCATGTGGTTCCTGAGATCAGCCTTACTGGTGCACACTGTCCCACACTGGTCACACCTCACCCTTGTCCTGCCAGCATGGGAGAGGATGTGTCTGGCAAGGGCAGCCTTACTGGAGCACACTTTCCCGCAGTGGTCACAAGGGCGGGTCCTCACGCCCGGGGTCACCTGCTGCTGCTGCTGCTGCCGGTCCCGGCCGTTCCCACTGGTGCCCGGCCTCGCGTCCGCCATTGCAACACAACTTCTGGCAGCACACCTGTGGTGGGAGGTGGGAGTCAAGAACATAAGAAATGAGGAGACTGCAAGAGGCCAGTTAATGACCTACACGAGGCAGCTCCTTGTCCCCCACCCTTGGAATAATACAATATTCAGCCATCCCACCTGTCATCCCTATCCATACTCTGATCCAACCGTCTTTTAAACCTACCTATTGACTCACCACTTACTACGTGTCTATCCAGCCTATTCCAATCATTCACGACTCTGTTAGTGAACCAATATCTACCTATGTCTGTCCTGAATCTAAGTTTTTCTAGCTTGTACCCATTTCCACGTGTCCTATCCTGACTACTAAACTCTAAAACCTGATCAATGTTTTCATTATTAATTCCTTTTACCCATTTGAAAACCTCAATCATATCCCCTCTTGCCCTCCTTCTCTCTAGGGAGTGGAGATTAAGACGTTTTAACCTATCTTTGTAGGGTAAATTTCTCAGCCCCTGAATCATCTTGGTCATTCTTCTCTGAACTGCCTCCAAGGAGCCTATATCCTTCCTATAATAAGGGGACCAAAATTGAGCTGCATAACCTAGGTGAGGTCTAACTAGCGCTAAATACAACCTCAGAATGACCTCAGAACTCCTATTTGTCACACACCTACTAATAAATCCCAGTATCTTGTTGGCCCTATTTCTAGCTGTAATATACTGTTCCCTGGGGCGCAAGTCACTGCTTATTTGAACTCCTAAGTCCCTCACACTATATGACCTTCCTAAGGTAGTGTTATTTAATGTGTAGTCTACAGGCCTATTACCTTTACCTACGCTCATAATGCTACACTTGTTAACATTAAACTGCATCTGCCATTTCTCTGACCACTCGTACAGCCTATTTAAGTCATCCTGCAGCATCCTAGCATCGTCTAAATTCTTTACCGGTCTTCCTATCTTTGTGTCATCGGCAAATTTACTGACAAGATTTACAGACAAGAAGTATTTATTTAATTCCTTATTAATTTCCTGACCATTTCCTATCAAGCTGCCATCCATTCCTTTAAGAGGTCCTATTCTTTCCTTTGTTTTAGCCTTGTACAGCTGATAGAATCCCTTTGGATCCTTCTGGGCATCTCTAGCTATCCTAACCTCATAATTCCTCTTTGCAGTCCTAATATCCTTTTTAACCTTCCTAGCTAGGTCATTATACGGCCCTACTACCTGTACTTCACCTCTTTTAATTCTCCTATAGAGTCCTTTTTAATCCAATTTCCCTTCTAATGCTGTTAGTCATCCATTTTGGATCATTTCTATTTGACCTAATCCTCCTCTTAGGTATATACTGTTCCTGCCCTGCATGAATTTCCCTTACTATGTTATTATAATGCAATTCTACCTCAATGTTTTGATCCTCCTCTCTGCCTACTCCTATTCCCTCCCAATTTATACCCTGGAAATAATGTCTGAGGCCCTGGTAATTTCCTTTTCTAAAATCTGGTACTAAAGCAGTGTTCTGTTCTACCTTCCTCTTTGCATTAATCTTGAATCTAATTTCGTGGTGGTCACTAACATCAAATCTCGCTCCTATCTCAACCTGGCTGACCAAAGTTTCATTATTCGTTAAGACCAGATCTAAAATATTTCCCTGTCGTGTTGGTTCCCTTACAAGTTGTGTGAAAAAACCATCCTGGACGACATTTAACAATTCCTCCGAACACCCGTCTCCTGTCATACTATCCCAGTCTATTCTCCTATAATTAAAGTCCCCCTTAATGCACACATTATTATACCTAGATGCCCTTGCAAGCTCCTGCATCAGGGGTGCACTAGCTGCTTCGTCGAAATCCGGAGGCCTATATATAATGCCTACAACTAACTTATTCCCTCCTATAATAATGTCAATCCACAATGATTCCGTATTCCTATCTGTTTTTATTGTGGTATTGACGTAGCTATTTAATGTGTTTCTAACGTACAGTGCCACACCTCCCCCTCTCCTCCCTACTCTATCCCTGTGGAAAAAAGTGTACCCATCTATTCCTACTTCAGGTAAGAAATGTTTGCCTGTAATGTCTAACCCAGTTTCTGTAATTCCTATAATATCTAACTCTTCAACACATGCGATACCTCTAAGTGTGTCTATCTTACTTATTAATGATGATGCAGGAACCCTCAGGAAGGACACAGTGACCAGGCCGCCCAAAGGATGCACCCGGCGTCCCTCAACACAAAAACATAGTAAGCTTTTTATATTTCATTACCCAAAAGTTAGGCACGTGCCGTATCTATAAGCGAGCACTTAAAGGTACGGCTGCCGTACCTGTAAACTGTGCCATTATTTAAAAAAAAGTTTTTCACCTTAGATTATTTTGGATTGCTATACATGGCCTATATTTGGGTCCCCATCCTAAAAGTCCGCTTTCCCAAGTGGCTCCCAAGCTTGCTGGCTATAGCAACAAAGGGTAAAATTTTACATCTTCACCATAATGGCGTTTGTTTACGTCTGCGTCTTGGGACTGCACCTCGTCCAACTCCTTAATTTTGGTCATAGAGAACATTTGATAGCTTGTATATTAACCTAACCTAACCTAACCTATATCAACCAAACCTTAACCTACATGACATTTAACAGAACCTTGTTTAAACAAAACAAAACTTTACTTTTCAAAGAGGAGGTCTCACAGAAAACATTGAATATCTCACAAACTAACAATTTGCGACGGAAATGTGATTAAAGAAAACTTTCTTAAAATGCATCAGGTAATGTGAAAATATAACAATGAATTCTGTAGAGCATTGTGGTGAAGATGTAAAATAATACCGGGCAAAGAAATACAAGAATAGGTGTATTGGCTTAAAATGCAATTCTAGCCACAGGGAAACTCCCAACCAAGCTTTGTAAGCAGTGTTGGGGGTTAGTTTACACTGTGATCCTAAGGTGACACACGTGGCACTTATCTTACCTTATTTTCACCTGTTCCTGGAAAACTAGGCCATTCTTACACAATACACACTTACTACGTACACTCAGGAGACAAAACACTGATCTGTAGTCGCCCACCTGTTAGATAAAACACCTACTTATGCACCACAACACACTCACCACTGGTTGTTGTTGTTGTGGTTGTTGGGAATGTGATGGGGCCAGGGCCAGAGTCAGGGTCAGGATCAGGGGCAGAGCAGCTCAGCCAGGATCAGGGTGTTGAGAGTCACCTAAGACGGTCTGCGGAGGTGGAGAGACGACAGTGAGTGGAGTCAGTGGAGGTGGAGGAATGCCATGTGGTGGGAGTGTTGTTTGGGCCGTGCAAACTGTGGTGCTGTGGTGCTGGGCCAAAAGTGCAGGTTGTAGATGAGTGAGTGGATCAGATGGTGTTGAGTTGACCTCACCTGACCTCTGGAGTCTGGAGGAAGGTGTGTGGTGGTGGTGGTGGTGGTGGGACTCAGCGTGGGAGGAGTGGTGGCGAGGACAGCGTGGTACTCACGGCAGCGATGCTTTCTTTCTTTCTATAAGTTGCCGCCAAATTGACAAAGTTCAAACTTTGTAGTCAAATCACAATACATCGTGAATCATATGATATTATTCAAAGTAAATCACTAACTTGTATGTAAATAGATAAATAGATTTTTAAATGAAAACAAATATTGATGTCACATTTATTTATTTATTTAAAAACATTAATATCTTCCTCATTGTCTCCACAGCTAAAAAAAAATAAATAAATAAAAAATAAATAAAATGATTATTTCCGTCACAAAAACGTGAAAGAGCACATGAATTAAAGTTATACATTTTCAATTGGCTTACAAATAAGATGGTAGATGATTGGAACCGACTCAGTGAGCAGGTAGTTAGTGCACAGACAATAGGAAGTTTTAAAAGAAGACTAGACCACTCCAAAGTCACTCCATGGATGGGGATGAGAGGTGGGTGTAGGTAATAAGGGAGTATTGGAGACTAGACCACTTCATGGATGGGGATGAGAGGTGGGTGTAGGTAATAAGGGAGTATTGGAGACTAGACCACTTCATGGATGGGGATGAGAGGTGGGTGTAGGTAATAAGGGAGTATTGGAGACTAGACCACTCCATGGATGGGGATGAGAGGTGGGTGTAGGTAATAAGGGAGTATTGGAGACTAGACCACTTCATGGATGGGGATGAAAGATGGGTGTAGGTAATAAGGGAGTATTGGAGACTAGACCACTTCATGGATGGGGATGAAAGATGGGTGTAGGTAATAAGGGAGTATTGGAGACTAGACCACTTCATGGATGGGGATGAAAGATGGGTGTAGGTAATAAGGGAGTATTGGAGACTAGACCACTTCATGGATGGGGATGAGAGGTGGGTGTAGGTAATAAGGGAGTATTGGAGACTAGACCACTCCATGGATGGGGATGAGAGGTGGGTGTAGGTAATAAGGGAGTATTGGAGACTAGACCACTTCATGGATGGGGATGAGAGGTGGGTGTAGGTAATAAGGGAGTATTGGAGACTAGACCACTTCATGGATGGGGATGAAAGATGGGTGTAGGTAATAAGGGAGTATTGGAGACTAGACCACTTCATGGATGGGGATGAAAGATGGGTGTAGGTAATAAGGGAGTATTGGAGACTAGACCACTTCATGGATGGGGATGAGAGGTGGGTGTAGGTAATAAGGGAGTATTGAAGACTAGACCACTTCATGGATGGGGATGAGAGGTGGGTGTAGGTAATAAGGGAGTATTGGAGACTAGACCACTTCATGGATGGGGATGAGAGGTGGGTGTAGGTAATAAGGGAGTATTGGAGACTAGACCACTTCATGGATGGGGATGAGAGGTGGGTGTAGGTAATAAGGGAGTATTGGAGACTAGATCACTTCATGGATGGGGATGAGAGGTGGGTGTAGGTAATAAGGGAGTATTGGAGACTAGACCACTTCATGGATGGGGATGAGAGGTGGGTGTAGGTAATAAGGGAGTATTGGAGACTAGACCACTTCATGGATGGGGATGAGAGGTGGGTGTAGGTAATAAGGGAGTATTGGAGACTAGACCACTTCATGGATGGGGATGAGAGGTGGGTGTAGGTAATAAGGGAGTATTGGAGACTAGACCACTTCATGGATGGGGATGAGAGGTGGGTGTAGGTAATAAGGGAGTATTGGAGACTAGACCACTTCATGGATGGGGATGAGAGGTGGGTGTAGGTAATAAGGGAGTATTGGAGACTAGACCACTTCATGGATGGGGATGAGAGGTGGGTGTAGGTAATAAGGGAGTATTGGAGTAACAGCAACTACCTAGTGCAGGCCTCCGGGCCTTTTGTAGCTTCTTTATATTGTTACATTGTCCCTGGCACATTTCCCGCCCCCCACATTACAATTACAATTGTTATATTCTTATGCAACAAGCTATATTGAGCCAGTTTTCTTCAATTTAGAATGATCACCTTGACATGAACCCATGTATAAGCATTAGTTTGTATAGGTAAAACGATTTTCTCCAACATAACGGAATCCAAGTCTCTCCCCGGGACGGACGGCGGTAACTCTTTTGATCAAATACGTAACTCAAAAAGTATGAGGTTTACCTAAAAAATGAATAGACCACTAAAGAAAGAGCAGAAAACGCTCTTTTTTTTTATATAATATAATGACAATAGAAAGTAAACAACCGAAACAATATTACATTTATTGTTTTCAAAATACAGGAGATCATTGATGAATAATAAAGAGAGTGGGTGATAGGACAGAACCAAGGATCATTTACAGATCTGTAAATGATCCTTGGACACAACCCTGAGGAACACCACTGTTGATAGTTTTAGAACAGTAACCCTACACTACAGCAGCAATAGAACGGTCGAAAAGGAAACTGGAGTGTAAAAGAGATGTAAGGCATTGTTATTTAACACTATATTTATTGTGGAATTACAACACACAAAACAATACCAGCTTACCTCCTATCCTGTATGCCAACACTAGCTAAACACACCTATACACATTAAAAACAATACAAAGAATGACAACTAAGATGGTGCCAGAGTTGGAAGATGTAGCTGATAAAGAGAGAGAGAGGGTTGTGAAAGGCAGGTGTGTCATAAGATCACTTGCAAGGGTTATGAGAGGAAGGAATGTGTCTATGGAGGTAAATAGAGGTTTAAGGAACAGTATTCTCCTGCCAACACTGACCTAGGGATCACACACTTGGACATGGAATAGGGCACACCAGTCAAGAGTGTGCGTGGTGTGGAAACGAGTGATCTGAGAGGAGCATGTGGCGTCACAAGATGGGAGGGTGAGAGCAATGAAAGGTGTGGTGGCATGGGACCTTGTACAAAGGGAGTGAAGTGTGGTGTAGTGGAATGGGTGAAAAGAAAATACTTTGAGGTTGTTTGGTCATATTGACAGAAAGAGTGAAGAGTTTGTGATGAAAGTGTATGTGAGAGGTCCTAGGAGGAGAGGAAGGCCAGTTGTAGGATGGAAGGATATATTGGGGGTCCTGGGAGGCGAGGAAGGCCAGTTGTAGGATGGAAGGATATATTGGGGGTCCTGGGAGGCGAGGAAGGCCAGTTGTAGGATGGAAGGATATATTGGGGGTCCTGGGAGGCGAGGAAGGCCAGTTGTAGGATGGAAGGATATATTGGGGGTCCTAGGAGGAGAGGAAAGCCAGTTGTAGGATGGAAGGATATATTGAAGGTCCTAGGAGGAGAGGAAGGCCAGTTGTAGGATGGAAGGATATATTGAGGGTCCTGGGAGGCGAGGAAGGCCAGTTGTAGGATGGAAGGCTAAGTGAAAGGAGTACATGCATGAAACAGTTGCTGACAGAGGGGGAGGGACTGAACAAGGAGGGAGTGAGTGTGTGGATAGGGTGAGGTTAAGTTTGTTGAGCCGTGGTCATCCCTTTGTGGGACGTTACTAGAGGGAACGAGGCTTCAGAGACTATAGATAGATAGATAAACACAAAAAAACACAATGTTTAAACAACACAAAAAGTAAACCTTTCCTCATAGAATGGAATGGAATCAGGAATGGATCAAAAGAAGACGTGATAGCAGCAAAGAATGAAAGAAGGAAAGACTGGATCAATACAGATACAGAGACAAGACCACACGAGTACAGCTCGGGTCCTGTATACTACAACTAGGTACACACACACATACACACACATTTATGTACATTATAACATAGTATTCTGCCTACAAAACTATATTCCATGCACTACAAAGTAACAGTTAACAAGTACTAGTTATTCAACTTCCCTCACTCACCACCAACACCTCCATAACACACACAGTTACTTCCTCCTCACAGGTGTGTTTGGATGTGTCTGGCAACACAACTCTTGGTAAGGAAACACCTGCCACACATATCACACTTAAACTTCTTTCTACCTAAGTGGGAGAGAATGTGTCTGTTAAGACTACTTTTACAGGTAAACTTTTTACTACACTCTGGACACTCAAAGTTTTTAACACCAGTGTGAGTGAGCATGTGTCTGTTAAGACTACCTTTACAGGTAAACTTTTTACCACACTCTGGACACTCAAAGTTTTTAACACCAGTGTGAGTGAGCATGTGTGTGTTAAGATTACCTTTCAGGGTAAACTTTTTACCACACTCTGGACACTCAAAGTTTTTATCACCAGTGTGAGTGAGCATGTGTGTGTTAAGATTACCTTTCAGGGTAAACTTTTTACCACACTCTGGACACTCAAAGTTTTTATCACCAGTGTGAGTGATCATGTGTGTGTTAAGATGACCTTTCAGGGTAAACTTTTTACCACACTCAAGACAGTCAAAGTTTTTAACACCAGTGTGAGTGAGCATGTGTGTGTTAAGATGACCTTTCTGGGTAAACTTTTTACCACACTCAAGACAGTCAAAGTTTTTAACACCAGTGTGGGTGATCATGTGTGTGTTAAGATGACCTTTCTGGGTAAACTTTTTACCACACTCCAGACAGTCAAAGTTTTTAACACCAGTGTGGGTGATCATGTGTGTGTTAAGATTACCTTTATGGGTAAACTTTTTACCACACTCAAGACAGTCAAAGTTTTTAACACCAGTGTGAGTGAGAATGTGTGTGTTAAGACTACTTTTCTGGGTAAACTTTTTACCACACTCTGGACACTCAAAGTTTTTAACACCAGTGTGGGTGATCATGTGTGTGTTAAGATGACCTTTCAAGGTAAACTTTTTACCACACTCCAGACAGTCAAAGTTTTTAACACCAGTGTGGGTGAGAATGTGTTTGTTAAGATCACTTTTACATTTAAACCTCTTCCTACATTCCTGACACTCATAGTTTCTCTCACCAGTACAGATGAGGACATGCTTTCTAAGACTGCCTCTTAAGTTATATATTTTTGCACACTCGTTGCACTGAAAGCTTCCCACATTAGGGTGGTGGGTGAGCATGTGGTTCCTGAGATCAGCCTTACAAGTGCACACTGTCCCACACTGGTCACACCTCACCCTTGTCCTGCCAGCATGGGAGAGGATGTGTCTGGCAAGGGCAGCCTTACTGGAGCACATTTTCCCGCAGTGGTCACAAGGGCGGGTCCTCACGCCCGGGGTCACCTGCTGCTGCTGCTGCCGGTCCCGGCCGTTCCCACTGGTGCCCGGCCTCGCGTCCGCCATTGCAACACTACTTCTGGCAGCACACCTGTGGTGGGAGGTGGGAGTCAAGAACATAAGAAATGAGGAGACTGCAAGAGGCCAGTTAATGACCTACACGAGGCAGCTCCTTGTCCCCCACCCTTGGAATAATACAATATTCAGCCATCCCACCTGTCATCCCTATCCATACTCTGATCCAACCGTCTTTTAAACCTACCTATTGACTCACCACTTACTACGTGTCTATCCAGCCTATTCCAATCATTCACGACTCTGTTTGTGAACCAATATCTACCTATGTCTGTCCTGAATCTAAGTTTTTCTAGCTTGTACCCATTTCCACGTGTCCTATCCTGACTACTAAATTCTAAAACCTGATCAATGTTTCCCTTATTAATTCCTTTTACCCATTTGAAAACCTCAATAATATCCCCTCTTGCCCTCCTTCTCTCTAGGGAGTGGAGATTAAGACGTTTTAACCTATCTTTGTAGGGTAAATTTCTCAGCCCCTGAATCATCTTGGTCATTCTTCTCTGAACTGCCTCCAAGGAGCCTATATCCTTCCTATAATAAGGGGACCAAAATTGAGCTGCATAACCTAGGTGAGGTCTAACTAGCGCTAAATACAACCTCAGAATGACCTCAGAACTCCTATTTGTCACACACCTACTAATAAATCCCAGTATCTTGTTGGCCCTATTTCTAGCTGTAATATACTGTTCCCTGGGGCGCAAGTCACTGCTTATTTGAACTCCTAAGTCCCTCACACTATATGACCTTCCTAAGGTAGTGTCATTTAATGTGTAGTCTACAGGCCTATTACCTTTACCTACGCTCATAATGCTACACTTGTTAACATTAAACTGCATCTGCCATTTCTCTGACCACTCGTACAGCCTATTTAAGTCATCCTGCAGCATCCTAGCATCGTCTAAATTCTTTACCGGTCTTCCTATCTTTGTGTCATCGGCAAATTTACTGACAAGATTTACAGACAAGAAGTATTTATTTAATTCCTTATTAATTTCCTGACCATTTCCTATCAAGCTGCCATCCATTCCTTTAAGAGGTCCTATTCTTTCCTTTGTTTTAGCCTTGTACAGCTGATAGAATCCCTTTGGATCCTTCTGGGCATCTCTAGCTATCCTAACCTCATAATTCCTCTTTGCAGTCCTAATATCCTTTTTAACCTTCCTAGCTAGGTCATTATACGGCCCTATTACCTGGTACCTGGTAATTTCCTTTTCTAAAATCTGGTACTAAAGCAGTGTTCTGTTCTACCTTCCTTCTTTGCATTAATCTTGAATCTAATTTCGTGGTGGTCACTAACATCAAATCTCGCTCCTATCTCAACCTGGCTGACCAAAGTTTCATTATTCGTTAAGACCAGATCTAAAATATTTCCCTGTCGTGTTGGTTCCCTTACAAGTTGTGTGAAAAAACCATCCTGGACGACATTTAACAATTCCTCCGAGCAACCGTCTCCTGTCATACTATCCCAGTCTATTCTCCTATAATTAAAGTCCCCCTTAATGCACACATTATTATACCTAGATGCCCTTGCAAGCTCCTGCATCAGGGGTGCACTAGCTGCTTCGTCTAAATCCGGAGGCCTATATATAATGCCTACAACTAACTTATTCCCTCCTATAATAATGTCAATCCATAATGATTCCGTATTCCTATCTGTTTTTATTGTGGTATTGACGTAGCTATTTAATGTGTTTCTAACGTACAGTGCCACACCTCCCCCTCTCCTCCCTACTCTATCCCTGTGGAAAAAAGTGTACCCATCTATTCCTACTTCAGGTAAGAAATGTTTGCCTGTAATGTCTAACCCAGTTTCTGTAATTCCTATAATATCTAACTCTTCAACACATGCGATACCTCTAAGTGTGTCTATCTTACTTATTAATGATGATGCAGGAACCCTCAGGAAGGACACAGTGACCAGGCCGCCCAAAGGATGCACCCGGCGTCCCTCAACACAAAAACATAGTAAGCTTTTTATATTTCATTACCCAAAAGTTAGGCACGTGCCATATCTATAAGCGAGCACTTAAAGGTACGGCTGCCGTACCTGTAAACTGTGCCATTATTTTAAAAAAAGTTTTTCACCTTAGATTATTTTGGATTGCTATATATGGCCTATATTTGGGTCCCCATCCTAAAAGTCCGCTTTCCCAAGTGGCTCCCAAGCTTGCTGGCTATAGGGACAAAGGGTAAAATTTTACATCTTCACCATAATGGTGTTTGTTTACGTCTGCGTCTTGGGACTGCACCTCGTCCAACTCCTTAATTTTGGTCATAGAGAACATTTGATAGCTTCTATATTAACCTAACCTAACCTAACCTATATCAACCAAACCATAACCTACATGACATTTAACAGAACCTTGTTTAAACAAAACAAAACTACTTTTCAAAGAGAAGGTCTCACAGAAAACATTGAATATCTCACAAACTAACAATTTGCGACGGAAATGTGATTAAAGAAAACTTTCTTAAAATGCATCAGGTAATGTGAAAATATAACAATGAATTCTGTAGAGCATTGTGGTGAAGATGTAAAATAATACCGGGCAAAGAAATACAAGAATAGGTGTATTGGCTTAAAATGCAATTCTAGCCACAGGGAAACTCCCAACCAAGCTTTGTAAGCAGTGTTGGGGGTTAGTTTACACTGTGATCCTAAGGTGACACACGTGGCACTTATCTTACCTTATTTTCACCTGTTCCTGGAAAACTAGGCCATTCTTACACAATACACACTTACTACGTACACTCAGGAGACAAAACACTGATCTGTAGTCGCCCACCTGTTAGATAAAACACCTACTTATGCACCACAACACACTCACCACTGGTTGTTGTTGTTGTGGTTGTTGGGAATGTGATGGGGCCAGGGCCAGAGTCAGGGTCAGGATCAGGGGCAGAGCAGCTCAGCCAGGATCAGGGTGTTGAGAGTCACCTAAGACGGTCTGCGGAGGTGGAGAGACGACAGTGAGTGGAGTCAGTGGAGGTGGAGGAATGCCATGTGGTGGGAGTGTTGTTTGGGCCGTGCAAACTGTGGTGCTGTGGTGCTGGGCCAAAAGTGCAGGTTGTAGATGAGTGAGTGGATCAGATGGTGTTGAGTTGACCTCACCTGACCTCTGGAGTCTGGAGGAAGGTGTGTGGTGGTGGTGGTGGTGGTGGGACTCAGCGTGGGAGGAGTGGTGGCGAGGACAGCGTGGTACTCACGGCAGCGATGCTTTCTTTCTTTCTATAAGTTGCCGCCAAATTGACAAAGTTCAAACTTTGTAGTCAAATCACAATACATCGTGAATCATATGATATTATTCAAAGTAAATCACTAACTTGTATGTAAATAGATAAATAGATTTTTAAATGAAAACAAATATTGATGTCACATTTATTTATTTATTTAAAAACATTAATATCTTCCTCATTGTCTCCACAGCTAAAAAAAAAAAAATAAATAAAAAATAAATAAAATGATTATTTCCGTCACAAAAACGTGAAAGAGCACATGAATTAAAGTTATACATTTTCAATTGGCTTACAAATAAGATGGTAGATGATTGGAACCGACTCAGTGAGCAGGTAGTTAGTGCACAGACAATAGGAAGTTTTAAAAGAAGACTAGACCACTCCAAAGTCACTCCATGGATGGGGATGAGAGGTGGGTGTAGGTAATAAGGGAGTATTGGAGACTAGACCACTTCATGGATGGGGATGAGAGGTGGGTGTAGGTAATAAGGGAGTATTGGAGACTAGACCACTTCATGGATGGGGATGAGAGGTGGGTGTAGGTAATAAGGGAGTATTGGAGACTAGACCACTTCATGGATGGGGATGAGAGGTGGGTGTAGGTAATAAGGGAGTATTGGAGACTAGACCACTTCATGGATGGGGATGAGAGGTGGGTGTAGGTAATAAGGGAGTATTGGAGACTAGACCACTTCATGGATGGGGATG
Organism: Cancer borealis; assembly: GCA_036785275.1. NCBI lineage: Eukaryota > Metazoa > Arthropoda > Malacostraca > Decapoda > Cancridae > Cancer > Cancer borealis. The sequence goes on along the minus strand of JAXIVD010000342.1, from coordinate 146,239 downwards.
AGAGGTGGGTGTAGGTAATAAGGGAGTATTGGAGACTAGACCACTTCATGGATGGGGATGAGAGGTGGGTTTCTTACCATGATTTCTTACCATGATGAGGGTCTTGCATCCCTCATCAGTCTCTGCTGCATCATCCAACCAGAAGGTCTTGAGAAGTATAGGAAAAACAACGAAGTGGTTGGCTAATGTTAGATGCAGCACAAAACCACCATGGAAAATATCTAACAAAACTCATAGAGACGAGGACCAAGACAATGTGCAAGGAGACGTTTACAGGCCTGGACAGATTGTGCTGAAATCACTTCTTCAGGGAGAGAATTCCAGAGATCGATGACTCTTACTGAGAAGAAGCGCGATCTAACTTCGGTTGAATGACGGGGCATAAATATTTTTTTACTATGACCTCTTGTACGACCATGAGTCACTCTCTCAAACATACCACATAAACAAGGACACAATCCGGTCACTCATGGCAGCGATGCTTTCTTTCTTTCTATAAGTTGCCGCCAAAGTGACAAAGTTCAAACTTTGTAGTCAAATTATTATTATCATTATTATCATCATCATCATTATTATCATCATTATCATCATTATTATCATCATCATCATCATTATTATAATTATTATCATCATTATCATCATTATTATCATTATTATCATTATTATCATCATTATTATCATCATCATCATTATTATAATTATTATCATCATTATTATCATCATCATCATTATTATAATTATTATCATCACTATTATCATTATTATCATCATCATCATTATTATCATCATTATTATAATTATTATCATCATCATCATCATTATTATAATTATCATCATTATCATCATTATTATCATCATTATCATCATTATTATCATTATTATCATCATTATAATCATTATCATCATCATTATCATCATTATTATCATTATTATCATCATTATTATCATCATTATCATCATCATTATCATCATTATTATCATTATTATCATCATTATCATCATTATCATCATCATTATCATCATTATTATCATTATTATCATCATTATTATCATCATCATCATCATTATTATAATTATTATCATCATTATCATTATTATCATCATTATCATCATTATTATCATTATTACAATTATTTTCTCTTTTTCAGATCAAAAGAAAAAAGGGAAAAAAATTATGAAAAAAAAAAACCAAAATAAATAACGAAACATTAAAAAAAAAAAATATATATATTGGTCTTTTTTCCAAAACATAACTTTCCTCCTCATTTTCTCGAAAGCCATTAGAGATATTGAAAATATCATTCCTGCATCTGATAGATCTAATTAAACTCTACAATTGCCATTATGAATATTCGTTCTATAAATATTAATTATGCAGTAAAATTAAACCGTATCTTTTTACAAAAAAATAGATTTCGTTATAATTTTCTCGAAAGCTATTAGAGATATTGGAAATATCATTGCAGCATCTGATAGACCTAATTAAACTCTAAAATTATCATAATGAATATTTGTTCTATGTATAATAATTAGGCAGTAAAATTAAACCGTATCATTTTTCCAAAAAATAGATTTCGTTCTAATTTTCTCGAAAGCTATTAGAGATATTAGAAATATCATTGCAGCATCTGATAGACCTAAATAAACTCTACAACTGACATAATGAATATTTGTTCTATGTATAATAATTACGCAGTAAAATTAAATCGTATCTTAAAAAAAAATATATTGATATCGTTCTAATTTTCTCGGAAGCCATTAGAGATATTGGAAATATCATTGCAGCATCTGATAAAACTAACTAAACTCTTCAACTATCATAATGAATATTTCTTCTATGTATAATAATTAGGCAGTAAAATTTAACCGTGTCATTTTTCCAAAAAATAGATTTCGTTCTAATTTTCTCGAAAGCTATTTGAGATATTGGAAATATCGTTGCAGCATCTGATAGACCTAATTAAACTCTACAATTATCATAATTAATATTTGTTCTTTGTATAGTAATTAGGCAGTAAAATTAAACCGTATCATTTTTCCAAAAAATTGATTTCGTTCTAATTTTCTCGAAAGCTATTAGAGATATTGGAAATATCATTGCAGCATTTGATAGATCTAATTAGACTCTACAACTGACATAATGAATATTTGTTCTATGTTTAATAATTACGCAGTAAAATTAAACCGTATCTTTTTATTTTTTTAATTGATTTCATTCAAAATTTCTCGGAAGCTATTAGAGATATTGGAAATATCATTGCAGCATCTGATAGACCTAATTAAACTCTACAACTGTCATAATGAATATATGTTCTTAGATCAAATTTAGCAGTAAAATGAAACTATCACTTTTTTTTTCTTCCTCATTTTCTCGAAAGCTATTAGACATATTGGAAATGTCATTGCAGCATCTGATAGACCTTATTATACTATATAACTGTCATTATGAATATTTGTTTTATGACTAATAATTATGCAATTATATAAAACCGTATCTTTTTTCCAAAACATAACTTTCCTCCTCATTTTCTCGAAAGCTATTAAAGATATTGGAAATATCATTGTAGCATCTGATCGGCTTAATTAAACTCTACAACTGACATAATGAATATTTGTTCTATGTATAATAATTACGCAGTAAAATTAAACCATATCTTTTTTCCAAAAAATAGATTTCGTTCTAATTTTCTCGGAAGCCATTAGAGATATTGGAAATATCATTGCAGCATCTGATAGAACTAATTAAACTCTTCAACTCTAATAATGAATATTTCTTCTATGTATAATAATTACGCAGTAAAATAAAACCATATTTTTTTTCCAAAAAATAGATTTCGTTCTAATTTTCTCGGAAGCTATTAGAGATATTGGAAATATCATTGCAGCATCTACTAGACCTAATTAAACTCTACAACTGACATAATGAATATTTGTATTATGTATAATAATTACGCAGTAAAATTAAACCATATCTTTTTTCCAAAAAATAGATTTCATTCTAATTTTCTCGGAAACTTTTAGAGATATTGGAAATATCATTGCATTATCTGATAGAACTAATTAAACTCTACAACTGTCATAATGAATATTTGTTCTATGTATAATAATTACGTAGTAAAATTAAACCGTATCTTTTTTTCCAAAAATAAATTTCTTTCTAATTTTCTCGGAAGCTATTAGAGATATTGAAAATATCATTGCAGCACCTGATAGACCTAATTAAACTCTACAACTGTCGAAATGAATATATGTTCTATGTATAATAATTACACAGTAAAATTAAATCATATCTTTTTACCAAAAAATAGATTTCGTTCTAATTTTCTCAGAAGCTATTAGAGATATTAGAAATAACATTGCAGCATCTGATAGACCTAATTAAACTCCACAACTGTCATTATGAATATATGTTCTTAGATCAAATTTAGCAGTAAAATGAAACTATCACTTTTTTTTTCTTCCTCATTTTCTCGAAAGCTATCAGACATATTGAAAATGTCATTGAAGCATCTGATAGACCTTATTATACTATATAACTGTCATTATGAATATTTGTTTTATGGCTAATAATTACGCAATAATATAAAACCGGCTTTTTTTTCTCCAAAATATAACTTTCCTCCCCATTTTCTCGAAAGCCATTAGAGATATTGGAAATATCATTGCTGCATCTGATAGATCTAATTAAACTCTACAATAACCATTATGAATATTCGTTCTATGTATAATAATTACGCAGTAAAATTAAACCATATCTTTTTTCCAAAAAATAGATTTCGTTTAAATTTTTTCGGAAGCTATTAGAGATATTGGAAATACCATTGCAGCATCTGATAGATCTAATTAAACTCTACAACTATCATAATGAATATTTGTTCCATGTATAATAATTAGGCAGTAAGATTAAACCGTATCATTTTTCCAAAAAATAGATTTCGTTCTAATTTTCTCGAAAGCTATTAGAGATATAGGAAATATCATTGCAGCATCTGATAAACCTAATTAAACTCTACATTTGATAATGAATATTTGTTCTATGTTTAATAATTACGCAGTAAAATTAAACCGTATTTTTTTACTTATTTTTATTAATTTCGTTCTAATTTGCTCGGAAGCTATTAGAGATATTGGAAATATCATTGTAGCATCTGATAGACCTAATTAAACTCTACAACTTTCATAATGAATATATGTTCTTAGATCAAATTTAGCAGTAAAATTAAACTCTCACTTTTTTATATTCCTCATTTTCTCGAAAGCTATTAGACATATTGGAAATGTTATTGCAGCATCTGATAGACCTTATTATACTATATAACTGTCATTATGAATATTTGTTTTATGACTAATAATTACGCAATAATATAAAACCGTATCTTTTTTCCAAAACATAACATTCCTCCTCATTTTCTCGAAAGCTATTTAGAGATATTGGAAATATCATTGTAGCATCTGATAGGCTTAATTAAACTCTACAACTGACATAATAAATATTTGTTCTATGTATAATAATTACGCAGTAAAATTAAACCATATTTTTTTTCCAAAAAATAGATTTCCTTCTAATTTTCTCGGAAGCCATTAGAGATATTGGAAATATCATTGCAGCATTTGATAGAACTAATTAAACTCTTCAACTGTCATAATAAATATTTCTTCTATGTATAATAATTACGCAGTAAAATAAAACCATATTCTTTTTCCAAAAAATAGATTTCGTTCTAATTTTCTCGGACGCTATTAGAGATATTGGAAATATTATTGTAGCATCTGATAAACCTAATTAAACTCTACAACTGTCATAATGAATATTTGTTCTATGTTTTATAATTACGCAGTAAAATTAAACCGTATTTTTTTTCTTCAAAAAAATAGATTTCGTTTTAATTTTATCGGAAGCTATTAGAGATAGTGGAAATATCATTGAAGAATCTACTAGACCTAATTAAACTCTACAACTGACATAATGAATATGTGTTTTATGTATAATAATTACGCAGTAAAAATAAACCGTATCTTTTTTTCAAAAAATAGATTTAGTTTAAAATTTCTCGGAAGCTATTAGAGATATGGGAAATATCATTGCAGCATCTGATAGACCTAATTAAACTCTACAATTGTCATAATGAATATATGTTCTTAGATCAAATTTAGCAGTAAAATGAAACTATCACTTTTTTTTTCTTCCCCATTTTCTCGAAAGCTATTAGACATATTGGAAATGTCATTGCAGCATCTGATAGACCTTATTATACTGTATAACTGTCATTATGATTATTTGTTTTATGACTAATAATTATGCAATTATATAAAACCGTATCTTTTTTCCAAAACATAATTTTCCTCCTCATTTTCTCGAAAGCTATTAAAGATATTGGAGATATCATTATAGCATCTGATCGGCTTAATTAAACTCTACAACTGACATAATGAATATTTGTTCTATGTATAATAATTACGCAGTAAAATTAAACCATATCTTTTTTCCAAAAAATAGATTTCGTTCTAATTTTCTCGGAAGCCATTAGAGATATTGGAAATATCATTGCAGCATCTGATAGAACTAATTAAACTCTTCAACTCTCATAATGAATATTTCTTCTATGTATAATAATTACGCAGTAAAATAAAACCATATCTTTTTTCCAAAAAATAGATTTCGTTCTAATTTTCTCGGAAGCTATTAGAGATATTGGAAATATCATTGCAGCATCTACTAGACCTAATGAAACTCTACAACTGACATAATCAATATTTGTATTATGTATAATAATTACGCAGTAAAATTAAACCATATCTTTTTTCCAAAAAATAGATTTCGTTCTAATTTTCTCGGAAACTTTTAGAGATATTGGAAATATCATTGCATTATCTGATAGAACTAATTAAACTCTACAACTGTCATAATGAATATTTGTTCTATGTATAATAATTACGTAGTAAAATTAAACCGTATCTTTTTTTCCAAAAATAAATTTCTTTCTAATTTCCTCGGAAGCTATTAGAGATATTGAAAATATCATTGCAGCATCTGATAGACTTAATTAAACTCTACAACTGTCGAAATGAATATATGTTCTATGTATAATAATTACACAGTAAAATTAAATCATATCTTTTTACCAAAAAATAGATTTCGTTATAATTTTCTCAGAAGCTATTAGAGATATTAGAAATAACATTGCAGCATCTGATAGACCTAATTAACCTTTACAACTGTCATTATGAATATTTGTTCTTAGATCAAATTTAGCAGTAAAATGAAACTATCACTTTTTTTTTCTTCCTCATTTTCTCGAAAGCTATTAGACATATTGAAAATGTCATTGCAGCATCTGATAGACCTTATTATACTATATAACTGTCATTATGAATATTTGTTTTATGGCTAATAATTACGCAATAATATAAAACCGGTTTTTTTTTCTCCAAAATATAACTTTCCTCCCCATTTTCTCGAAAGCCATTAGAGATATTGGAAATATTTGCTGCATCTGATAGATCTAATTAAACTCTACAATAACCATTATGAATATTCGTTCTATGTATAATAATTACGCAGTAAAATTAAACCATATCTTTTTTCCAAAAAATAGATTTCGTTTTAATTTTATCGGAAGCTATTAGAGATATTGGAAATATCATTGAAGAATCTACTAGACCTAATTAAACTCTACAACTGACATAATGAATATGTGTTTTATGTATAATAATTACGCAGTAAAAATAAACCATATCTTTTTTTCAAAAAATAGATTTAGTTTAAATTTTCTCGGAAGCTATTAGAGATATGGGAAATATCATTGCAGCATCTGATAAACCTAATTAAACTCTACAACTGTCATAATGAATATATGTTCTTAGATCAAATTTAGCAGTAAAATGAAACTCTCACTTTTTTATATTCCTCATTTTCTCGAAAGCTATTAGACATATTGGAAATGTTATTGCAGCATCTGATAGACCTTATTATACTTTATAACTGTCATTATGAATATTTGTTTTATGACTAATAATTACGCAATAATATATAACCGTATCTTTTTTCCAAAACATAACTTTCCTCCTCATTTTCTCGAAAGCCATTAGAGATATTGGAAATATCATTGCTGCATCTGATAGATCTAATTAAACTCTACAATAACCATTATGAATATTCGTTCTATGTATAATAATGACGCAGTAAAATTAAACCATATCTTTTTTCCAAAAAATAGATTTCGTTCTAATTTTCTCGGAAGCCATTAGAGATATTGGAAATATCATTGCAGCATCTGATAGAACTAATTAAATTGTTCAACTCTCATAATGAATATTTCTTCTATGTATAATAATTACGCAGTAAAATAAAACCATATCTTTTTTCCAAAAAATAGATTTCGTTCTAATTTTCTCGGAAGCTATTAGAGATATTGGAAATATCATTGCAGCATCTACTAGACCTAATTAAACTCTACAACTGACATAATGAATATTTGTATTATGTATAATAATTACGCAGTAAAATTAAACCATATCTTTTTTCCAAAAAATAGATTTCGTTCTAATTTTCTCGGAAACTTTTAGAGATATTGGAAATATCATTGCATTATGTGATAGAACTAATTAAACTCTACAACTGTCATAATGAATATTTGTTCTATGTATAATAATTACGTAGTAAAATTAAACCGTATCTTTTTTTCCAAAAATAAATTTCTTTCTAATTTTCTCGGAAGCTATTAGAGATATTGAAAATATCATAGCAGCATCTGATAGACCTAATTAAACTCTACAACTGTCGAAATGAATATATGTTCTATGTATAATAATTACACAGTAAAATTAAATCATATCTTTTTACCAAAAAATAGATTTCGTTCTAATTTTCTCAGAAGCTATTAGAGATATTAGAAATAACATTGCAGCATCTGATAGACCTAATTAAACTCTACAACTGTCATTATGAATATTTGTTCTTAGATCAAATTTAGCAGTAAAATGAAACTATCACTTTTTTTTTCTTCCTCATTTTCTCGAAAGCTATTAGACATATTGAAAATGTCATTGCAGCATCTGATAGACCTTATTATACTATATAACTGTCATTATGAATATTTGTTTTATGGCTAATAATTACGCAATAATATAAAACCGGTTTTTTTTCTCCAAAATATAACTTTCCTCTCCATTTTCTCGAAAGCCATTAGAGATATTGGAAATATCATTGCTGCATCTGATAGATCTAATTAAACTCTACAATAACCATTATGAATATTCGTTTTATTTATAATAATTACGCAGTAAAATTAAACCATATCTTTTTTCCAAAAAATAGATTTCGTTTTAATTTTTTCGGAAGCTATTAGAGAT
>JAXIVD010000342.1:90387-132887 GCA_036785275.1 Cancer borealis | reverse complement strand
TCTGTTTGATCTTAAAAAGACATAGTTGTCATGGAGAGGCTGATTTGCATCACTCATAATTTTTTCTGTTTGTTTCATTACAAGCCTGTTGTACATATCATCGAGTGATATACTTTCGGCACCAAGTCTCCTAGCTGATTTTACAATTTAGTTTAGTTTATTCTTATCTTTCTTTGTAACATGACCATAACAAACAGTAATTGAGAAACATAATACAGATTCCACCACTGACCTATAAAATAGAGTTAGTATAATATTATCCACACAAAGATTTCTTAAAACACGAAGGAAATGGAAACCTTGTCTACATTTCTTATAAACTTTATGATTATTCACAGATCCCTTTAAATTTTCATCAATCACAATTCCTAAATACGTATATTCCCCCACCCTTTTGACCGCTTCATTGCCCATTTTAATTTGATCCGTCACATACTTATTTCTAGTACGAAAGTCCATAACCATCTCCTTCGTCTTTTTCACATTTAAGTTTAAATAATGTCTCTTACTCCACCCAATACAATCTTTCACCTGCGACAAATATCTACTAGAATCATCATTTCAAATTTTCCCCACAATCACTGTATCATCTGCATATTTGAGGATAAAACAATTCAGATAGCTACTGCGACAATCACTAGTATATAATGTAAATAATAATGGTGAAAGTACACAACCCTGTGGTGCACCAGTATTCGTGAAGATTTGACTCCTTGTCATTTCGTGTATTGGGGTCTGTCTGAAAGATAGCTATAGACCCACAGGATTAAATGAAAATTTACATTCATATCCATCAGTTTCTTAAGAAGTATGTGCGTTTGAATAGTGTTGAATGCACTGCTGAAGTCAATGAAGAGTATTCTAACTTGTGGGTTAGGATTCTCAAGATGTTTACTTATGTCATGGACTAGTGTCAGCACAGCATCCTGAACACTTTTATTCTGACAAAAGGCAAATTGTAAGGGATCTCTAAAATCGATGACTTTTGATGACATATTCTAAACATTTCATTATGATAGATGTTAAAGTAACTGGTCTGAGATCACTTAGTTCTTTGGGGAATCTTGTTTTAGGAACAGGGATTATTTCCGACATTTTCCAAATAGTTGGAACAATACCATGGTCAAGCGAATCCTGGAAAAGTGTTAATAAAGGATTTACAAGTTGCTCCAAGCATAACCTTAGAATTTTGGCACTAATATTATCTGGACCACAAGTTTTACCAACCTTTACGCGCCGTAGAGATTTAATCACCTCTTCCTGAGTGATAACTATCCGTTCATTATTCCTATGCTTGGCTATTTCAATTAGTTGTTCACATTCCTCTTTAAAGTCAAACATATCAAATCTTGCGTAAAACTTATTAAGGTCGTTTACATAAGTCTCAACATTATCAGGCTCTACAGCCGCATTTTTAGTCTTTGAACTACATAGAATTTTTAGTCCTTTCCAAGCCTCCTTTGACTTATTAGCACTAAATAAACTTTCTACTTTACTCTTATACCTTTTCTTCCCGGCAGCTATTTTCTCATCTATTTTCTTTTGCAAGACTTTTAACTGGACATGGTCATGCGAATTGATTAGGTGCTTCTTCTCATTAATTAAAAGTTTAATATCCTTAGTTATCCAAGGTTTGTTGTTCGGATACGTCCTGACCTCCCTGGTTGGGGCAATCATGTCAACACAGAAACTAATGTATGATGACAACACATTAACATTTAGGTCAACTTCACCCGATGCATCACGCAGCACCGACCAGTCTGTACAGTCAAAACAGCCTTGCAACCGTTTTTCATTTTCTTTGTCCCAGTCTCTCACAGTGATGTTGGAGCATTTTTCACACTTTAACAGTTGCTTATATGTAGGAATTCCAAACAACATGTTGTGATCCGATTTTCCAAGTGAAGGCTTCTTAATAACACAATACCCATCCTTCACGTTACAGTACATTTTATCTAAAGTTTGATCTCCTCTAGTTTGAACATTTAACATATTGATAATAGCTTGGAAGCAAATCATCTGATCTTACATGATTAAAGTCCCCCAGGATAATTTTTGCACTTTCTGGATATTCCTTTTCATATTGGTGAGGCTAAAGGTGGAACACACTCACCATTATATAGAGACTTGTGTAGTAATACATTGTTGAGTATCTACGTCCTGCTGTCCTTGTCACTATATTGTTTGTATATTTATTTTGTTACTAGCCATGGATGACACTTTTTTTTAATAGGTAAAGGAATATAACACTAATAATAAATAATACCTCAGTCACAACAGTACTTGGATAATATTTACACCAGTTTTTACGCCTCTGCAGGTCTGAGGTAGTACGTGATGAGTGGGTGTGGATTGTTAGGTGGAGGGGAGTCATGCCGCCCACCCACCGCCACTCCTGCTGTGCCGCCCGTGTGCTGTGTGCTGTGTGCTGCCCGCCAGGTGTGTGTAACCTAAGTACATCCTTTGTAATGCCTGTTGTTAATTCAGTTGCAAGCATTTATTAAGGTGTCTCAATATCGGATTAGTAAGCAATTTGATCGCAGAGAAATAAAACTAATTCATTGTTAAGGAAAGAAAGAAAGAAAATTTCCGGTGTGATTTGTGATGGTAAGCTGTACGTAGCGTGTGTGTGTGTTGCAGGAAGATAGATGAGAGAAGGACAGCCCATTCTACTACTACAACTACTACTACGTCATCTTCAAGCGCAAGTAGCCGGCCTCACCCCAGTACAAGTCACCAGCTGTCACCGTGGTCTGGCTCGGGCTTCCTTAACCCATCCAGCCGCTGCTCCTCGCCTGGTTGTACTGAGATTCCCGGCCGTGGGCAAGGCAGGTTAGTTGTGGTTGTGTTGTTGTTATGGAAGTGGTATTTTGAGTATTGTGAAATTTCTATACAAAGAAATACTGTGGATGTTGTTTTAGATCGCAGGGCCTAAACTGACGGGATTTTTTTTTTTTTTTATACTTAATTTTTTTTCCCTTACCCGGTACCCTTTCAACGTTTAAAAAAAAAAAAAAAAAATCAATCTTGTACTTACGTCACCATCTGAAGAAGAAAAAAAGTAGCTATCCGTGGACAGAGAAAGGCTGGCACATAGTTTTTTGGTCTTATTCTGAGTTACAACTTGATAATCTTGGAGGATGACTGGCCACTATACCGTCAAGGGTGGCTCAATAACTATAAGATTTACATCATTTAGTTTTGTTTTCCTGCATGTCACCATAATATAGTAGTACACACACACACACAGTCTCTCTACCTCTCTCTCTCTCTCTCTCAAACACACACACACAGACCCTTTTAACACCCTCCCTACCCAAATATACCCTACCACCTCTCTTCTATATCCAAACATACACTCGTACTCATCTAAAACACACATACACACAGATACACACACACTTTTTAATAACCTAACCATACACCTTTAATAGTAATAGTAGTACACACAATCTCTGTTACAGCCATGGTTACAGTCATGGATACACAGGACACAGCAGGCTAGGTTGTTTGTGTGTCTATTTATCACTCTCACTCTCTCTCACTCTCATCTTTGCTCTGATCATTGTAGTTATAATTTTCATCATCATATCTTTATCTAGGAAATAAAAAGCCATACATATATTCCTTCACACAATCTTTCCCCCACAGATATGGCACAACACCAAGCTATATGTCGACCCCACACGGGCAGCGGAAGAGGAGCAGAACGAAGGGGGAGGAAGAGGAGCAGGAGGGAGTCACTTAACCATAGGAATGATACCTAAATATGCAGGGGGACAAGTGGGTCTCCTGGTGCAAGGGGGCGGACAGGGGTCTTCCACAAGCCTATCTGAAGGTTTAGATACTGCGGTAGAGCTTTGTAACTCCATCCATGCTCTGGCCAGGAAGGTGAGTGTGTGGGAGGGTGAGGGGAAGGGTGAGGGTGAAGGAGGGTGAGAGGGAAAGGATGGGTGTGGGTGAAAGGAAGAGTGTGGAAGGATAGAAGGGAGGATGAGAGAGAATGGGTGAAAGGGAGGGTGAGATGGGAAAAAGTGTGGTGAGAGAGAAAGGATGAGAGGAAGAAAAAAAGTGTAAGAGAGAAAGGGTGAGGGGAAAAAAAGAGGATGAAAGGTTGGGAGAGAGGGGAAAAAATGGAGACAAAGGGAGGAGGAGGAGGAGGAGGAGGAAGGGGAAACGAGAAGTGTGAGAGAAAGAGGAAAAGGCAGATGAATGTAGATAGATAGAAAAATAGATAAAAATGTGTAGATAGATAGATAGATTGTAAGATGAAAGAGATAGAGTAAGAGAGAGAATGTATCTTAACTCTTCTCTCTCTCTCTCTTCTCCCTTCTTTATTAATTATTCTTTCTCACCCTCCACAGACGTTGTTGGACCACTTGGAGGAAATTCTTCCCTCCTCCTCTTCCTCCTCCTCATAACCTCCTCCTTCACATCTTCATCTATTTTTTCACTTAGAGGTAAAACTGAAGTCATTTTTAAGTTTTTTGAAAAGCTAGGTGTTTTTTTTTACCTTCCGTTTGTATAATTGAAACAGGGTAAGTGTGGCTGAGAATTTAGTTATTTGTTTGTTTCATAATGTTTTGATTTCAATACAAATGTTTTTTTTGGTCTTGTTTTGAGGTAATATTTCTTGTGTTGTGTATTTTTTTTCATTGTTGATTAATACTATTATTATTAATATTTTTCTTAGTAGTAGTAGTAATAGTAGTTGTAGTAGTAATAGTAGTAGTAGTTGTAGTAGTAGTAGTAATAGTAGTAGTAGTAGTAGTATATTATTTATCGATTTGTTCAATTAATTTTCATGCCTTTTGAACTATAAATATGTATTATTATTATTGTTATTATTATTATTATCATTATTATTATTATTATTATCATTATTATTATTATTATCATTATTATTATTATTATTACTATTCCTCCCAGTCACGGCATTGAACCATCTCACTTCACAACATAATAAAAATTCAAACTATGTATCCATGACTGTCTATATACCAGGCTGACATTGGCTGACATCCTTCTTCCTTGGTGTCAGCTGTAGGGTGAGAGGTGCACATTCTTCAAGCAGCTGACTTTTCAATGGTTCAGTCCGTTAAATCAGAAGTCCGTTAAATCGCGGGTCGTCTGTACATCCACATACATTCCTAATATATTTACCTTTAGCAGCACTATGGCGTGGAGCTACCTAGTTCAAGGGATTATGTCATTACCTTTTCATGCCTAACCACACTTATTTGAACAGCTAAATGGTGTCTGGAGTGAGGTTTGAGGTCAATATAAGATGTGTTGGTTATCACTGCTACCCTCATGACCTCTCCTGACCTCTCCTCAGGTGTCGGGTGAGGCAGGTCAAGATGCACCCGTCACCCTCACCCTGCAAGTTTAGTACGAAAAATGGTACAAAAAAAAATGTTTACCTTCACACTGTACCATACAATGAATATTATTTTGTACTATAATACCGTACTGTACTTTTGCCCTAGTTATAATTGTACCGTAGTGTAATTTTGTACCATACCATCCCCACACATACACACACACACACACACACACACACACACACACACACACACACACACACACACACACACACACACACACACACACACACACTGCTTACTTTGCCTCCTCTGCTGCACCACTCCCTCCTGCTGTCATATCTCTGCTGTTACCTGCTGTTCTTTCATAAGCTTGGCACCTCATTCCACTTCAATCTTATTCCTCATTCCTTAGTTCCTTCCTCTCATTCCTTCTCCCTTTGTACAGAATAGTTAGACTTTGTTAGAGATCCTACTGTTTTATTAATGATTATCCTACGTTATGTTTAGGTAGAGAAGGAGGAAGAGGAGGAGGATATAGAAGAGACTGAAGATACAGCCTCACACATCCTCACTACATTTATTTACAAGGAAGATGATATATATTTAAGATATAATTCATTTCTCAATTATGTAAACAAATATTCTCAGGTCTATAGGAAGGTCAAGGAGAGAATTTCAATGGTAGGGAATTAATTTATCTTCTCATAACTATCAATAAATATTTGTTTTCAGATGACACGACCTCTTCTAGTCTCTCCTAAATCTCTTTTAAGCGTCTCCTAAGCCTCTTTCAAGCCTCTTTTTAAGCCTCTAAGCATTCTAACTCTATACCTGAACATTTGAAGTCTAACATGAATGATTTTTTTAATACTGTTGCCATCTTTCTATTACTGTTGTTTGTGCATTAACCTAACCTGTGCATTGTATCCTTATATTGAACCACAAGCTTTCTATAACCCTATCTTACCTTACCTTACCTTACCTTATCTTACCTTACCTTACCTTACCTTACCTTACCTTATCTAACCTTACCTAATTAAACTCTACAACTGTCATAATGAATATATGTTCTTAGATCAAATTTAGCAGTAAAATTAAACTATCACTTTTTTTTTCTTCCTCATTTTCTCGAAAGCTATTAGACATATTGGAAATGTTATTGCAGCATCTGATAGACCTTATTATACTATATAACTGTCATTATGAATATTTGTTTTATGGCTAATAATTACGCAATAATATAAAACCGTGTCTTTTTTCCAAAACATAACTTTCCTCCTCATTTTCTCGAAAGCCATTAGAGATATTGGAAATATCATTGCTGCATCTGATAGATCTAATTAAACTCTACAATTACCATTATGAATATTCGTTCTATGTATAATAATTACGCAGTAAAATTAAACCGTATCTTTTTTCCAAAATATAGTTTGCGTTATAATTTTCTCGGAAGCTATTAGAGATATTGGAAATACCATTGCAGCATATGATAGACCTAATTAAACTCTACAACTATCATAATGAATATTTGTTCTATTTATAATAATTAGGCAGTAAGATTAAACCGTATCATTTTTCCAAAAAATAGAATTCGTTCTAATTTTCTCAAAAGCTATTAGAGATATTGGAAATATCATTGTAGCATCTGATAGGCTTAATTAAACTCTACAACTGACATAATGAATATTTGTTCTATGTATAATAATTACGCAGTAAAATTAAACCATATCTTTTTTCCAAAAAATACATTTCGTTCTAATTTTCTCGGAAGCCATTAGAGATATTGGAAATATCATTGCAGCATCTGATAAAACTAATTAAACTCTTTAACTATCATAATGAATATTTCTTCTATGTATAATAATTAGGCAGTAAAAATAAACCGTATAATTTTTCCAAAAAATAGATTTCGTTCTAATTTTCTCGAAAGCTATTTGAGATATTGGAAATATCGTTGCAGCATCTGATAGATCTAATTAAACTCTACAATTATCATAATGAATATTTGTTCTATGTATAGTAATTAGGCAGTAAAATTAAACCGTATCATTTTTCCAAAAAATAGATTTCGTTTTAATTTTCTCAAAAGCTATTAGAGATATTGGAAATATCATTGCAGCATCTGATAAACCTAATTAAACTCTACAACTGTCATAATGAATATTTGTTCTATGTTTAATAATTACGCAGTAAAATTAAACCATATCTTTTTTCCAAAAAATAATTTTCGTTCTAATTTTCTCGGAAGTTATTAGAGATATTGGAAATATCATTACACCATCTACTAGACCTAATTAAACTCTACAACTGATATAATGAATATTTGTATTATGTATAATAATTACGCAGTAAAATTAAACCATATCTTTTTTCCAAAAAATTGATTTCGTTCTAATTTTCTCGGAAACTTTTAGAGATATTGGAAATATCATTGCAGCATCTGATAAACCTAATTAAACTCTACAACTGACATAATGAATATTTGTTCTATGTTTATTAATTACGCAGTAAAATTAAACCGTATCTTTTTATTTTTTTTAATTGATTTCGTTCTAATTTGCTCGGAAGCTATTAGAGATATTGGAAATATCATTGCAGCATCTGATAGACCTAATTAAACTCTACAACTGTCATAATGAATATATGTTCTTAGATCAAATTTAGCAGTAAAATGAAACTATCACTTTTTTTTTATTCCTCATTTTCTCGAAAGCTATTAGACATATTGGAAATGTCATTGCAGCATCTGATAGACCTTATTATACTATATAACTGTCATTATGAATATTTGTTTTATGACTACTAATTACGCAATAATATAAAACCGTATCTTTTTTCCAAAACATAACTTTCCTTCTCATTTTCTCGAAAGCTATTAGAGATATTGGAAATATCATTGTAGCATCTGATAGGCTTAATTAAACTCTACAACTGACATAATGAATATTTGTTCTATGTATAATAATTACGCAGTAAAATTAAACCATATCTTTTTTCCAAAAAATACATTTCGTTCTAATTTTTTCGGAAGCCATTAGAGATATTGGAAATATCATTGCAGCATGTGATAAAACTAATTAAACTCTTTAACTATCATAATGAATATTTCTTCTATGTATAATAATTAGGCAGTAAAATTAAACCGTATCATTTTTCCAAAAAATAGATTTCGTTCTAATTTTCTCGAAAGCTATTAGAGATATTGGAAATATCATTGTAGCATCTGATAGAACTAATTAAACTCTACAACTGTCATAATGAATATTTGTTCTATGTTTAATAATTACGCAGTAAAATTAAACCATATTTTTTTTCCAAAAAATAGATTTCGTTCTAATTTTCTCGGAAGTTATTAGAGATATTGGAAATATCATTACAGCATCTACTAGACCTAATTAAACTCTACAACTGACATAGTGAATATTTGTATTATGTATAATAATTACGCAGTAAAATTAAACCATATCTTTTTTCCAAAAAATAGATTTGGTTCTAATTTTCTCGAAAGCTATTAGAGATATTGGAAATACCATTGCAGCATCTGATAGATCTAATTAAACTCTACAACTATCATAATGAATACTTGTACTATGTATAATAATTAGGCAGTAAAATTAAACCGTATCATTTTTCCAAAAAATAGATTTCGTTCTAATTTTCTCGAAAGCTATTAGAGATATTGGAAATATCATTGCAACATCTGATAAACCTAATTAAACTCTACAACTGACATAATGAATATTTGTTCTATGTTTAATAATTACGCAGTAAAATTAAACCGTATCTTTTTATTTTTTTTTATTGATTTCGTTCTAATTTTCTCGGAAGCTATTAGAGATATTGGAAATATCATTGCAGCATCTGATAGACCTAATTAAACTCTACAACTGTCATAATGAATATATGTTCTTAGATCAAATTTAGCAGTAAAATGAAACTATCACTTTTTTTTTATTCCTCATTTTCTCGAAAGCTATTAGACATATTGGAAATGTCATTGCAGCATCTGATAGACCTTATTATACTATATAACTGTCATTATGAATATTTGTTTTATGACTACTAATTACGCAATAATATAAAACCGTATATTTTTTCCAAAACATAACTTTCCTTCTCATTTTCTCGAAAGCTATTAGAGATATTGGAAATATCATTGTAGCATCTGATAGGCTTAATTAAACTCTACAACTGACATAATGAATATTTGTTCTATGTATAATAATTACGCAGTAAAATTAAACCATATCTTTTTTCCAAAAAATACATTTCGTTCTAATTTTCTCGGAAGCCATTAGAGATATTGGAAATATCATTGCAGCATCTGATAAAACTAATTAAAATCTTTAACTATCATAATGAATATTTCTTCTATGTATAATAATTAGGCAGTAAAAATAAACCGTATCATTTTTCCAAAAAATAGATTTCGTTCTAATTTTCTCGAAAGCTATTAGAGATATTGGAAATATCATTGTAGCATCTGATAGAACTAATTAAACTCTACAACTGTCATAATGAATATTTGTTCTATGCTTAATAATTACGCAGTAAAATTAAACCATATCTTTTTTCCAAAAAATAGTTTTCGTTCTAATTTTCTCGGAAGTTATTAGAGATATTAGAAATATCATTACAGCATCTACTAGACGTAATTAAACTCTACAACTGACATAGTGAATATTTGTATTATGTATAATAATTACGCAGTAAAATTAAACCATATCTTTTTTCCAAAAAATAGATTTGGTTCTAATTTTCTCGAAAGCTATTAGAGATATTGGAAATACCATTGCAGCATCTGATAGATCTAATTAAACTCTACAACTATCATAATGAATACTTGTACTATGTATAATAATTAGGCAGTAAAAATAAACCGTATCGTTTTTCCAAAAAATAGATTTCGTTCTAATTTTCTCGAAAGCTATTTGAAATATTGGAAATATCGTTGCAGCATCTGATAGATCTAATTAAACTCTACAATTATCATAATGAATATTTGTTCTATGTATAATAATTAGGCAGTAAAATTAAACCGTATCATTTTTCCAAAAAATAGATTTCGTTCTAATTTTCTCGAAAGCTATTAGAGATATTGGAAATATCATTGTACCATCTGATAGAACTAATTAAACTCTACAACTGTCATAATGAATATTTGTTCTATGTTTAATAATTACGCAGTAAAATTAAACCATATCTTTTTTCCAAAAAATAGTTTTCGTTCTAATTTTCTCGGAAGTTATTAGAGATATTGGAAATATCATTACAGCATCTACTAGACCTAATTAAACTCTACAACTGACATAGTGAATATTTGTATTATGTATAATAATTACGCAGTAAAATTAAACCATATCTTTTTTCCAAAAAATAGATTTGGTTCTAATTTTCTCGAAAGCTATTAGAGATATTGGAAATACCATTGCAGCATCTGATAGATCTAATTAAACTCTACAACTATCATAATGAATACTTGTACTATGTATAATAATTAGGCAGTAAAATTAAACCGTATCATTTTTCCAAAAAATAGATTTCGTTCTAATTTTCTCGAAAGCTATTAGAGATATTGGAAATATCATTGCAACATCTGATAAACCTAATTAAACTCTACAACTGACATAATGAATATTTGTTCTATGTTTAATAATTACGCAGTAAAATTAAACCGTATCTTTTTATTTTTTTTAATTGATTTCGTTCTAATTTGCTCGGAAGCTATTAGAGATATTGGAAATATCATTGCAGCATCTGATAGACCTAATTAAACTCTACAACTGTCATAATGAATATATGTTCTTAGATCAAATTTAGCAGTAAAATGAAACTATCACTTTTTTTTTATTCCTCATTTTCTCGAAAGCTATTAGACATATTGGAAATGTCATTGCAGCATCTGATAGACCTTATTATACTATATAACTGTCATTATGAATATTTGTTTTATGACTACTAATTACGCAATAATATAAAACCGTATATTTTTTCCAAAACATAACTTTCCTTCTCATTTTCTTGAAAGCTATTAGAGATATTGGAAATATCATTGTAGCATCTAATAGGCTTAATTAAACTCTACAACTGACATAATGAATATTTGTTCTATGTATAATAATTACGCAGTAAAATTAAACCATATCTTTTTTCCAAAATATAGTTTGCGTTATAATTTTCTCGGAAGCTATTAGAGATATTGGAAATACCATTGCAGCATATGATAGACCTAATTAAACTCTACAACTATCATAATGAATATTTGTTCTATTTATAATAATTAGGCAGTAAGATTAAACCGTATCATTTTTCCAAAAAATAGAATTCGTTCTAATTTTCTCAAAAGCTATTAGAGATATTGGAAATATCATTGTAGCATCTGATAGGCTTAATTAAACTCTACAACTGACATAATGAATATTTGTTCTATGTATAATAATTACGCAGTAAAATTAAACCATATCTTTTTTCCAAAAAATACATTTCGTTCTAATTTTCTCGGAAGCCATTAGAGATATTGGAAATATCATTGCAGCATCTGATAAAACTAATTAAACTCTTTAACTATCATAATGAATATTTCTTCTATGTATAATAATTAGGCAGTAAAAATAAACCGTATAATTTTTCCAAAAAATAGATTTCGTTCTAATTTTCTCGAAAGCTATTTGAGATATTGGAAATATCGTTGCAGCATCTGATAGATCTAATTAAACTCTACAATTATCATAATGAATATTTGTTCTATGTATAGTAATTAGGCAGTAAAATTAAACCGTATCATTTTTCCAAAAAATAGATTTCGTTTTAATTTTCTCAAAAGCTATTAGAGATATTGGAAATATCATTGCAGCATCTGATAAACCTAATTAAACTCTACAACTGTCATAATGAATATTTGTTCTATGTTTAATAATTACGCAGTAAAATTAAACCATATCTTTTTTCCAAAAAATAATTTTCGTTCTAATTTTCTCGGAAGTTATTAGAGATATTGGAAATATCATTACACCATCTACTAGACCTAATTAAACTCTACAACTGATATAATGAATATTTGTATTATGTATAATAATTACGCAGTAAAATTAAACCATATCTTTTTTCCAAAAAATTGATTTCGTTCTAATTTTCTCGGAAACTTTTAGAGATATTGGAAATATCATTGCAGCATCTGATAAACCTAATTAAACTCTACAACTGACATAATGAATATTTGTTCTATGTTTATTAATTACGCAGTAAAATTAAACCGTATCTTTTTATTTTTTTTAATTGATTTCGTTCTAATTTGCTCGGAAGCTATTAGAGATATTGGAAATATCATTGCAGCATCTGATAGACCTAATTAAACTCTACAACTGTCATAATGAATATATGTTCTTAGATCAAATTTAGCAGTAAAATGAAACTATCACTTTTTTTTTATTCCTCATTTTCTCGAAAGCTATTAGACATATTGGAAATGTCATTGCAGCATCTGATAGACCTTATTATACTATATAACTGTCATTATGAATATTTGTTTTATGACTACTAATTACGCAATAATATAAAACCGTATCTTTTTTCCAAAACATAACTTTCCTTCTCATTTTCTCGAAAGCTATTAGAGATATTGGAAATATCATTGTAGCATCTGATAGGCTTAATTAAACTCTACAACTGACATAATGAATATTTGTTCTATGTATAATAATTACGCAGTAAAATTAAACCATATCTTTTTTCCAAAAAATACATTTCGTTCTAATTTTTTCGGAAGCCATTAGAGATATTGGAAATATCATTGCAGCATGTGATAAAACTAATTAAACTCTTTAACTATCATAATGAATATTTCTTCTATGTATAATAATTAGGCAGTAAAATTAAACCGTATCATTTTTCCAAAAAATAGATTTCGTTCTAATTTTCTCGAAAGCTATTAGAGATATTGGAAATATCATTGTAGCATCTGATAGAACTAATTAAACTCTACAACTGTCATAATGAATATTTGTTCTATGTTTAATAATTACGCAGTAAAATTAAACCATATTTTTTTTCCAAAAAATAGATTTCGTTCTAATTTTCTCGGAAGTTATTAGAGATATTGGAAATATCATTACAGCATCTACTAGACCTAATTAAACTCTACAACTGACATAGTGAATATTTGTATTATGTATAATAATTACGCAGTAAAATTAAACCATATCTTTTTTCCAAAAAATAGATTTGGTTCTAATTTTCTCGAAAGCTATTAGAGATATTGGAAATACCATTGCAGCATCTGATAGATCTAATTAAACTCTACAACTATCATAATGAATACTTGTACTATGTATAATAATTAGGCAGTAAAATTAAACCGTATCATTTTTCCAAAAAATAGATTTCGTTCTAATTTTCTCGAAAGCTATTAGAGATATTGGAAATATCATTGCAACATCTGATAAACCTAATTAAACTCTACAACTGACATAATGAATATTTGTTCTATGTTTAATAATTACGCAGTAAAATTAAACCGTATCTTTTTATTTTTTTTTATTGATTTCGTTCTAATTTTCTCGGAAGCTATTAGAGATATTGGAAATATCATTGCAGCATCTGATAGACCTAATTAAACTCTACAACTGTCATAATGAATATATGTTCTTAGATCAAATTTAGCAGTAAAATGAAACTATCACTTTTTTTTTATTCCTCATTTTCTCGAAAGCTATTAGACATATTGGAAATGTCATTGCAGCATCTGATAGACCTTATTATACTATATAACTGTCATTATGAATATTTGTTTTATGACTACTAATTACGCAATAATATAAAACCGTATATTTTTTCCAAAACATAACTTTCCTTCTCATTTTCTCGAAAGCTATTAGAGATATTGGAAATATCATTGTAGCATCTGATAGGCTTAATTAAACTCTACAACTGACATAATGAATATTTGTTCTATGTATAATAATTACGCAGTAAAATTAAACCATATCTTTTTTCCAAAAAATACATTTCGTTCTAATTTTCTCGGAAGCCATTAGAGATATTGGAAATATCATTGCAGCATCTGATAAAACTAATTAAAATCTTTAACTATCATAATGAATATTTCTTCTATGTATAATAATTAGGCAGTAAAAATAAACCGTATCATTTTTCCAAAAAATAGATTTCGTTCTAATTTTCTCGAAAGCTATTAGAGATATTGGAAATATCATTGTAGCATCTGATAGAACTAATTAAACTCTACAACTGTCATAATGAATATTTGTTCTATGCTTAATAATTACGCAGTAAAATTAAACCATATCTTTTTTCCAAAAAATAGTTTTCGTTCTAATTTTCTCGGAAGTTATTAGAGATATTAGAAATATCATTACAGCATCTACTAGACGTAATTAAACTCTACAACTGACATAGTGAATATTTGTATTATGTATAATAATTACGCAGTAAAATTAAACCATATCTTTTTTCCAAAAAATAGATTTGGTTCTAATTTTCTCGAAAGCTATTAGAGATATTGGAAATACCATTGCAGCATCTGATAGATCTAATTAAACTCTACAACTATCATAATGAATACTTGTACTATGTATAATAATTAGGCAGTAAAAATAAACCGTATCGTTTTTCCAAAAAATAGATTTCGTTCTAATTTTCTCGAAAGCTATTTGAAATATTGGAAATATCGTTGCAGCATCTGATAGATCTAATTAAACTCTACAATTATCATAATGAATATTTGTTCTATGTATAATAATTAGGCAGTAAAATTAAACCGTATCATTTTTCCAAAAAATAGATTTCGTTCTAATTTTCTCGAAAGCTATTAGAGATATTGGAAATATCATTGTACCATCTGATAGAACTAATTAAACTCTACAACTGTCATAATGAATATTTGTTCTATGTTTAATAATTACGCAGTAAAATTAAACCATATCTTTTTTCCAAAAAATAGTTTTCGTTCTAATTTTCTCGGAAGTTATTAGAGATATTGGAAATATCATTACAGCATCTACTAGACCTAATTAAACTCTACAACTGACATAGTGAATATTTGTATTATGTATAATAATTACGCAGTAAAATTAAACCATATCTTTTTTCCAAAAAATAGATTTGGTTCTAATTTTCTCGAAAGCTATTAGAGATATTGGAAATACCATTGCAGCATCTGATAGATCTAATTAAACTCTACAACTATCATAATGAATACTTGTACTATGTATAATAATTAGGCAGTAAAATTAAACCGTATCATTTTTCCAAAAAATAGATTTCGTTCTAATTTTCTCGAAAGCTATTAGAGATATTGGAAATATCATTGCAACATCTGATAAACCTAATTAAACTCTACAACTGACATAATGAATATTTGTTCTATGTTTAATAATTACGCAGTAAAATTAAACCGTATCTTTTTATTTTTTTTAATTGATTTCGTTCTAATTTGCTCGGAAGCTATTAGAGATATTGGAAATATCATTGCAGCATCTGATAGACCTAATTAAACTCTACAACTGTCATAATGAATATATGTTCTTAGATCAAATTTAGCAGTAAAATGAAACTATCACTTTTTTTTTATTCCTCATTTTCTCGAAAGCTATTAGACATATTGGAAATGTCATTGCAGCATCTGATAGACCTTATTATACTATATAACTGTCATTATGAATATTTGTTTTATGACTACTAATTACGCAATAATATAAAACCGTATATTTTTTCCAAAACATAACTTTCCTTCTCATTTTCTTGA
The DNA here is from genome assembly GCA_036785275.1 of Cancer borealis. Classification (NCBI taxonomy): domain Eukaryota; kingdom Metazoa; phylum Arthropoda; class Malacostraca; order Decapoda; family Cancridae; genus Cancer; species Cancer borealis. Next base: position 116,801 of record JAXIVD010000342.1, on the reverse strand, counting down.
AAGCTATTAGAGATATTGGAAATATCATTGTAGCATCTAATAGGCTTAATTAAACTCTACAACTGACATAATGAATATTTGTTCTATGTATAATAATTACGCAGTAAAATTAAACCATATCTTTTTTCCAAAAAATACATTTCGTTCTAATTTTCTCGGAAGCCATTAGAGATATTGGAAATATCATTGCAGCATCTGATAAAACTAATTAAACTCTTTAACTATCATAATGAATATTTCTTCTATGTATAATAATTAGGCAGTAAAAATAAACCGTATCATTTTTCCAAAAAATAGATTTCGTTCTAATTTTCTCGAAAGCTATTTGAGATATTGGAAATATCGTTGCAGCATCTGATAGATCTAATTAAACTCTACAATTATCATAATGAATATTTGTTCTATTTATAGTAATTAGGCAGTAAAATTAAACCGTATCATTTTTCCAAAAAATAGATTTCGTTTTAATTTTCTCGAAAGCTATTAGAGATATTGGAAATATCATTGCAGCATCTGATAAACCTAATTAAACTCTACAACTGTCATAATGAATATTTGTTTTATGTTTAATAATTACACAGTAAAATTAAACCATATCTTTTTTCCAAAAAATAATTTTCCTTCTAATTTTCTCGGAAGTTATTAGAGATATTGGAAATATCATTACAGCATCTACTAGACCTAATTAAACTCTACAACTGACATAATGAATATTTGTATTATGTATAATAATTACGCAGTAAAATTAAACCATATCTTTTTTCCAAAAAATTGATTTCGTTCTAATTTTCTCGGAAACTTTTAGAGATATCTGAAATATCATTGCAGCATCTGATAAACCTAATTAAACTCTACAACTGACATAATGAATATTTGTTCTATGTTTAATAATTACGCAGTAAAATTAAACCGTATTTTTTTATTTTTTTTAATTGATTTCGTTCTAATTTGCTCGGAAGCTATTAGAGATATTGGAAATATCATTGCAGCATCTGATAGACCTAATTAAACTCTACAACTGTCATAATGAATATATGTTCTTAGATAAAATTTAGCAGTAAAATGAAACTATCACTTTTTTTTTATTCCTCATTTTCTCGAAAGCTATTAGACATATTGGAAATGTCATTGCAGCATCTGATAGACCTTATTATACTATATAACTGTCATTATGAATATTTGTTTTATGACTACTAATTACGCAATAATATAAAACCGTATCTTTTTTCCAAAACATAACTTTCCTTCTCATTTTCTCGAAAGCTATTAGAGATATTGGAAATATCATTGTAGCATCTGATAGGCTTAATTAAACTCTACAACTGACATAATGAATATTTGTTCTATGTATAATAATTACGCAGTAAAATTAAACCATATCTTTTTTCAAAAAAATACATTTCGTTCTAATTTTCTCGGAAGCCATTAGAGATATTGGAAATATCATTGCAGCATCTGATAAAACTAATTAAACTCTTTAACTATCATAATGAATATTTCTTCTATGTATAATAATTAGGCAGTAAAATTAAACCGTATCATTTTTCCAAAAAATAGATTTCGTTCTAATTTTCTCGAAAGCTATTTGAGATATTGGAAATATCGTTGCAGCATCTGATAGATCTAATTAAACTCTACAATTATCATAATGAATATTTGTTCTATGTATAGTAATTAGGCAGTAAAATTAAACCGTATCATTTTTCCAAAAAATAGATTTCGTTTTAATTTTCTCGAAAGCTATTAGAGATATTGGAAATATCATTGCAGCATCTGATAAACCTAATTAAACTCTACAACTGTCATAATGAATATTTGTTCTATGTTTAATAATTACGCAGTAAAATTAAACCATATCTTTTTTCCAAAAAATAATTTTCGTTCTAATTTTCTCGGAAGTTATTAGAGATATTGGAAATATCATTACACCATCTACTAGACCTAATTAAACTCTACAACTGACATAATGAATATTTGTATTATGTATAATAATTACGCAGTAAAATTAAACCATATCTTTTTTCCAAAAAATTGATTTCGTTCTAATTTTCTCGGAAACTTTTAGAGATATTGGAAATATCATTGCAGCATCTGATAAACCTAATTAAACTCTACAACTGACATAATGAATATTTGTTCTATGTTTAATAATTACGCAGTAAAATTAAACCGTATCTTTTTTTTTTTTTTTATTGATTTCGTTCTAATTTGCTCGGAAGCTATTAGAGATATTGGAAATATCATTGCAGCATCTGATAGACCTAATTAAACTCTACAACTGTCATAATGAATATATGTTCTTAGATAAAATTTAGCAGTAAAATGAAACTATCACTTTTTTTTTATTCCTCATTTTCTCGAAAGCTATTAGACATATTGGAAATGTCATTGCAGCATCTGATAGACCTTATTATACTATATAACTGTCATTATGAATATTTGTTTTATGACTACTAATTAAGCAATAATATAAAACCGTATCTTTTTTCCAAAACATAACTTTCCTTCTCATTTTCTCGAAAGCTATTAGAGATATTGGAAATATCATTGTAGCATCTGATAGGCTTAATTAAACTCTACAACTGACATAATGAATATTTGTTCTATGTATAATAATTACGCAGTAAAATTAAACCATATCTTTTTTCAAAAAAATACATTTCGTTCTAATTTTCTCGGAAGCCATTAGAGATATTGGAAATATCATTGCAGCATCTGATAAAACTAATTAAACTCTTTAACTATCATAATGAATATTTCTTCTATGTATAATAATTAGGCAGTAAAATTAAACCGTATCATTTTTCCAAAAAATAGATTTCGTTCTAATTTTCTCGAAAGCTATTAGAGATATTGGAAATATCATTGTAGCATCTGATAGAACTAATTAAACTCTACAACTGTCATACTGAATATTTGTTCTATGTTTAATAATTACGCAGTAAAATTAAACCATATCTTTTTTCCAAAAAATAGATTTCGTTCCAATTTTCTCGGAAGTTATTAGAGATATTGGAAATATCATTACAGCATCTACTAGACCTAATTAAACTCTACAACTGACATAGTGAATATTTGTATTATGTATAATAATTACGCAGTAAAATTAAACCATATCTTTTTTCCAAAAAATAGATTTGGTTCTAATTTTCTCGAAAGCTATTAGAGATATTGGAAATACCATTGCAGCATCTGATAGATCTAATTAAACTCTACAACTATCATAATGAATACTTGTACTATGTATAATAATTAGGCAGTAAAATTAAACCGTATTTTTTTTCCAAAAAATAGATTTCGTTCTAATTTTCTCGAAAGCTATTAGAGATATTGGAAATATCATTGCAACATCTGATAAACCTAATTAAACTCTACAACTGACATAATGAATATTTGTTCTATGTTTAATAATTACGCAGTAAAATTAAACCGTATCTTTTTATTTTTTTTAATTGATTTCGTTCTAATTTGCTCGGAAGCTATTAGAGATATTGGAAATATCATTGCAGCATCTGATAGACCTAATTAAACTCTACAACTGTCATAATGAATATATGTTCTTAGATCAAATTTAGCAGTAAAATGAAACTATCACTTTTTTTTTATTCCTCATTTTCTCGAAAGCTATTAGACATATTGGAAATGTCATTGCAGCATCTGATAGACCTTATTATACTATATAACTGTCATTATGAATATTTGTTTTATGACTACTAATTACGCAATAATATAAAACCGTATATTTTTTCCAAAACATAACTTTCCTTCTCATTTTCTCGAAAGCTATTAGAGATATTGGAAATATCATTGTAGCATCTGATAGGCTTAATTAAACTCTACAACTGACATAATGAATATTTGTTCTATGTATAATAATTACGCAGTAAAATTAAACCATATCTTTTTTCCAAAAAATACATTTCGTTCTAATTTTCTCGGAAGCCATTAGAGATATTGGAAATATCATTGCAGCATCTGATAAAACTAATTAAAATCTTTAACTATCATAATGAATATTTCTTCTATGTATAATAATTAGGCAGTAAAAATAAACCGTATCATTTTTCCAAAAAATAGATTTCGTTCTAATTTTCTCGAAAGCTATTAGAGATATTGGAAATATCATTGCAGCATCTGATAGAACTAATTAAACTCTACAACTGTCATAATGAATATTTGTTCTATGCTTAATAATTACGCAGTAAAATTAAACCATATCTTTTTTCCAAAAAATAGTTTTCGTTCTAATTTTCTCGGAAGTTATTAGAGATATTAGAAATATCATTACAGCATCTACTAGACGTAATTAAACTCTACAACTGACATAGTGAATATTTGTATTATGTATAATAATTACGCAGTAAAATTAAACCATATCTTTTTTCCAAAAAATAGATTTAGTTCTAATTTTCTCGAAAGCTATTAGAGATATTGGAAATACCATTGCAGCATCTGATAGATCTAATTAAACTCTACAACTATCATAATGAATACTTGTACTATGTATAATAATTAGGCAGTAAAAATAAACCGTATCGTTTTTCCAAAAAATAGATTTCGTTCTAATTTTCTCGAAAGCTATTTGAAATATTGGAAATATCGTTGCAGCATCTGATAGATCTAATTAAACTCTACAATTATCATAATGAATATTTGTTCTATGTATAATAATTAGGCAGTAAAATTAAACCGTATCATTTTTCCAAAAAATAGATTTCGTTCTAATTTTCTCGAAAGCTATTAGAGATATTGGAAATATCATTGTACCATCTGATAGAACTAATTAAACTCTACAACTGTCATAATGAATATTTGTTCTATGTTTAATAATTACGCAGTAAAATTAAACCATATCTTTTTTCCAAAAAATAGTTTTCGTTCTAATTTTCTCGGAAGTTATTAGAGATATTGGAAATATCATTACAGCATCTACTAGACCTAATTAAACTCTACAACTGACATAGTGAATATTTGTATTATGTATAATAATTACGCAGTAAAATTAAACCATATCTTTTTTCCAAAAAATAGATTTGGTTCTAATTTTCTCGAAAGCTATTAGAGATATTGGAAATACCATTGCAGCATCTGATAGATCTAATTAAACTCTACAACTATCATAATGAATACTTGTACTATGTATAATAATTAGGCAGTAAAATTAAACCGTATCATTTTTCCAAAAAATAGATTTCGTTCTAATTTTCTCGAAAGCTATTAGAGATATTGGAAATATCATTGCAACATCTGATAAACCTAATTAAACTCTACAACTGACATAATGAATATTTGTTCTATGTTTAATAATTACGCAGTAAAATTAAACCGTATCTTTTTATTTTTTTTAATTGATTTCGTTCTAATTTGCTCGGAAGCTATTAGAGATATTGGAAATATCATTGCAGCATCTGATAGACCTAATTAAACTCTACAACTGTCATAATGAATATATGTTCTTAGATCAAATTTAGCAGTAAAATGAAACTATCACTTTTTTTTTATTCCTCATTTTCTCGAAAGCTATTAGACATATTGGAAATGTCATTGCAGCATCTGATAGACCTTATTATACTATATAACTGTCATTATGAATATTTGTTTTATGACTACTAATTACGCAATAATATAAAACCGTATATTTTTTCCAAAACATAACTTTCCTTCTCATTTTCTTGAAAGCTATTAGAGATATTGGAAATATCATTGTAGCATCTGATAGGCTTAATTAAACTCTACAACTGACATAATGAATATTTGTTCTATGTATAATAATTACGCAGTAAAATTAAACCATATCTTTTTTCCAAAAAATACATTTCGTTCTAATTTTCTCGGAAGCCATTAGAGATATTGGAAATATCATTGCAGCATCTGATAAAACTAATTAAACTCTTTAACTATCATAATGAATATTTCTTCTATGTATAATAATTAGGCAGTAAAAATAAACCGTATCATTTTTCCAAAAAATAGATTTCGTTCTAATTTTCTCGAAAGCTATTTGAGATATTGGAAATATCGTTGCAGCATCTGATAGATCTAATTAAACTCTACAATTATCATAATGAATATTTGTTCTATTTATAGTAATTAGGCAGTAAAATTAAACCGTATCATTTTTCCAAAAAATAGATTTCGTTTTAATTTTCTCGAAAGCTATTAGAGATATTGGAAATATCATTGCAGCATCTGATAAACCTAATTAAACTCTACAACTGTCATAATGAATATTTGTTTTATGTTTAATAATTACACAGTAAAATTAAACCATATCTTTTTTCCAAAAAATAATTTTCGTTCTAATTTTCTCGGAAGTTATTAGAGATATTGGAAATATCATTACAGCATCTACTAGACCTAATTAAACTCTACAACTGACATAATGAATATTTGTATTATGTATAATAATTACGCAGTAAAATTAAACCATATCTTTTTTCCAAAAAATAGATTTCGTTCTAATTTTCTCGGAAACTTTTAGAGATATTGGAAATATCATTGCAGCATCTGATAAACCTAATTAAACTCTACAACTGACATAATGAATATTTGTTCTATGTTTAATAATTACGCAGTAAAATTAAACCGTATCTTTTTATTTTTTTTAATTGATTTCGTTCTAATTTGCTCGGAAGCTATTAGAGATATTGGAAATATCATTGCAGCATCTGATAGACCTAATTAAACTCTACAACTGTCATAATGAATATATGTTCTTAGATCAAATTTAGCAGTAAAATGAAACTATCACTTTTTTTTTATTCCTCATTTTCTCGAAAGCTATTAGACATATTGGAAATGTCATTGCAGCATCTGATAGACCTTATTATACTATATAACTGTCATTATGAATATTTGTTTTATGACTAATAATTAAGCAATAATATAAAACCGTATATTTTTTCCAAAACATAACTTTCCTTCTCATTTTCTCGAAAGCTATTAGAGATATTGGAAATGTCATTGTAGCATCTGATAGACCTTATTATACTTTATAACTGTCATTATGAATATTTGTTTTATGACTACTAATTACGCAATAATATAAAACCGTATATTTTTTCCAAAACATAACTTTCCTTCTCATTTTCTCGAAAGCTATTAGAGATATTGGAAATATCATTGTAGCATCTGATAGGCTTAATTAAACTCTACAACTGACATAATGAATATTTGTTCTATGTATAATAATTACGCAGTAAAATTAAACCATATCTTTTTTCCAAAAAATACATTTCGTTCTAATTTTCTCGGAAGCCATTAGAGATATTGGAAATATCATTGCAGCATCTGATAAAACTAATTAAAATCTTTAACTATCATAATGAATATTTCTTCTATGTATAATAATTAGGCAGTAAAAATAAACCGTATCATTTTTCCAAAAAATAGATTTCGTTCTAATTTTCTCGAAAGCTATTAGAGATATTGGAAATATCATTGCAGCATCTGATAGAACTAATTAAACTCTACAACTGTCATAATGAATATTTGTTCTATGCTTAATAATTACGCAGTAAAATTAAACCATATCTTTTTTCCAAAAAATAGTTTTCGTTCTAATTTTCTCGGAAGTTATTAGAGATATTAGAAATATCATTACAGCATCTACTAGACGTAATTAAACTCTACAACTGACATAGTGAATATTTGTATTATGTATAATAATTACGCAGTAAAATTAAACCATATCTTTTTTCCAAAAAATAGATTTGGTTCTAATTTTCTCGAAAGCTATTAGAGATATTGGAAATACCATTGCAGCATCTGATAGATCTAATTAAACTCTACAACTATCATAATGAATACTTGTACTATGTATAATAATTAGGCAGTAAAAATAAACCGTATCGTTTTTCCAAAAAATAGATTTCGTTCTAATTTTCTCGAAAGCTATTTGAAATATTGGAAATATCGTTGCAGCATCTGATAGATCTAATTAAACTCTACAATTATCATAATGAATATTTGTTCTATGTATAATAATTAGGCAGTAAAATTAAACCGTATCATTTTTCCAAAAAATAGATTTCGTTCTAATTTTCTCGAAAGCTATTAGAGATATTGGAAATATCATTGTACCATCTGATAGAACTAATTAAACTCTACAACTGTCATAATGAATATTTGTTCTATGTTTAATAATTACGCAGTAAAATTAAACCATATCTTTTTTCCAAAAAATAGTTTTCGTTCTAATTTTCTCGGAAGTTATTAGAGATATTGGAAATATCATTACAGCATCTACTAGACCTAATTAAACTCTACAACTGACATAGTGAATATTTGTATTATGTATAATAATTACGCAGTAAAATTAAACCATATCTTTTTTCCAAAAAATAGATTTGGTTCTAATTTTCTCGAAAGCTATTAGAGATATTGGAAATACCATTGCAGCATCTGATAGATCTAATTAAACTCTACAACTATCATAATGAATACTTGTACTATGTATAATAATTAGGCAGTAAAATTAAACCGTATCATTTTTCCAAAAAATAGATTTCGTTCTAATTTTCTCGAAAGCTATTAGAGATATTGGAAATATCATTGCAACATCTGATAAACCTAATTAAACTCTACAACTGACATAATGAATATTTGTTCTATGTTTAATAATTACGCAGTTAAATTAAACCGTATCTTTTTATTTTTTTTAATTGATTTCGTTCTAATTTGCTCGGAAGCTATTAGAGATATTGGAAATATCATTGCAGCATCTGATAGACCTAATTAAACTCTACAACTGTCATAATGAATATATGTTCTTAGATCAAATTTAGCAGTAAAATGAAACTATCACTTTTTTTTTATTCCTCATTTTCTCGAAAGCTATTAGACATATTGGAAATGTCATTGCAGCATCTGATAGACCTTATTATACTATATAACTGTCATTATGAATATTTGTTTTATGACTACTAATTACGCAATAATATAAAACCGTATATTTTTTCCAAAACATAACTTTCCTTCTCATTTTCTTGAAAGCTATTAGAGATATTGGAAATATCATTGTAGCATCTGATAGGCTTAATTAAACTCTACAACTGACATAATGAATATTTATTCTATGTATAATAATTACGCAGTAAAATTAAACCATATCTTTTTTCCAAAAAATACATTTCGTTCTAATTTTCTCGGAAGCCATTAGAGATATTGGAAATATCATTGCAGCATCTGATAAAACTAATTAAACTCTTTAACTATCATAATGAATATTTCTTCTATGTATAATAATTAGGCAGTAAAAATAAACCGTATCATTTTTCCAAAAAATAGATTTCGTTCTAATTTTCTCGAAAGCTATTTGAGATATTGGAAATATCGTTGCAGCATCTGATAGATCTAATTAAACTCTACAATTATCATAATGAATATTTGTTCTATTTATAGTAATTAGGCAGTAAAATTAAACCGTATCATTTTTCCAAAAAATAGATTTCGTTTTAATTTTCTCGAAAGCTATTAGAGATATTGGAAATATCATTGCAGCATCTGATAAACCTAATTAAACTCTACAACTGTCATAATGAATATTTGTTTTATGTTTAATAATTACACAGTAAAATTAAACCATATCTTTTTTCCAAAAAATAATTTTCGTTCTAATTTTCTCGGAAGTTATTAGAGATATTGGAAATATCATTACAGCATCTACTAGACCTAATTAAATTCTACAACTGACATAATGAATATTTGTATTATGTATAATAATTACGCAGTAAAATTAAACCATATCTTTTTTCCAAAAAATTGATTTCGTTCTAATTTTCTCGGAAACTTTTAGAGATATCTGAAATATCATTGCAGCATCTGATAAACCTAATTAAACTCTACAACTGACATAATGAATATTTGTTCTATGTTTAATAATTACGCAGTAAAATTAAACCGTATCTTTTTATTTTTTTTAATTGATTTCGTTCTAATTTGCTCGGAAGCTATTAGAGATATTGGAAATATCATTGCAGCATCTGATAGACCTAATTAAACTCTACAACTGTCATAATGAATATATGTTCTTAGATCAAATTTAGCAGTAAAATGAAACTATCACTTTTTTTTTATTCCTCATTTTCTCGAAAGCTATTAGACATATTGGAAATGTCATTGCAGCATCTGATAGACCTTATTATACTATATAACTGTCATTATGAATATTTGTTTTATGACTACTAATTACGCAATAATATAAAACCGTATCTTTTTTCCAAAACATAACTTTCCTTCTCATTTTCTCGAAAGCTATTAGAGATATTGGAAATATCATTGTAGCATCTGATAGGCTTAATTAAACTCTACAACTGACATAATGAATATTTGTTCTATGTATAATAATTACGCAGTAAAATTAAACCATATCTTTTTTCAAAAAAATACATTTCGTTCTAATTTTCTCGGAAGCCATTAGAGATATTGGAAATATCATTGCAGCATCTGATAAAACTAATTAAACTCTTTAACTATCATAATGAATATTTCTTGTATGTATAATAATTAGGCAGTAAAAATAAACCGTATCATTTTTCCAAAAAATAGATTTCGTTCTAATTTTCTCGAAAGCTATTTGAGATATTGGAAATATCGTTGCAGCATCTGATAGATCTAATTAAACTCTACAATTATCATAATGAATATTTGTTCTATGTATAGTAATTAGGCAGTAAAATTAAACCGTATCATTTTTCCAAAAAATAGATTTCGTTTTAATTTTCTCGAAAGCTATTAGAGATATTGGAAATATCATTGCAGCATCTGATAAACCTAATTAAACTCTACAACTGTCATAATGAATATTTGTTCTATGTTTAATAATTACGCAGTAAAATTAAACCATATCTTTTTTCCAAAAAATAATTTTCGTTCTAATTTTCTCGGAAGTTATTAGAGATATTGGAAATATCATTACACCATCTACTAGACCTAATTAAACTCTACAACTGACATAATGAATATTTGTATTATGTATAATAATTACGCAGTAAAATTAAACCATATCTTTTTTCCAAAAAATTGATTTCGTTCTAATTTTCTCGGAAACTTTTAGAGATATTGGAAATATCATTGCAGCATCTGATAAACCTAATTAAACTCTACAACTGACATAATGAATATTTGTTCTATGTTTAATAATTACGCAGTAAAATTAAACCGTATCTTTTTATTTTTTTTAATTGATTTCGTTCTAATTTGCTCGGAAGCTATTAGAGATATTGGAAATATCATTGCAGATTCTGATAGACCTAATTAAACTCTACAACTGTCATAATGAATATATGTTCTTAGATAAAATTTAGCAGTAAAATGAAACTATCACTTTTTTTTTATTCCTCATTTTCTCGAAAGCTATTAGACATATTGGAAATGTCATTGCAGCATCTGATAGACCTTATTATACTATATAACTGTCATTATGAATATTTGTTTTATGACTACTAATTACGCAATAATATAAAACCGTATCTTTTTTCCAAAACATAACTTTCCTTCTCATTTTCTCGAAAGCTATTAGAGATATTGGAAATATCATTGTAGCATCTGATAGGCTTAATTAAACTCTACAACTGACATAATGAATATTTGTTCTATGTATAATAATTACGCAGTAAAATTAAACCATATCTTTTTTCAAAAAAATACATTTCGTTCTAATTTTCTCGGAAGCCATTAGAGATATTGGAAATATCATTGCAGCATCTGATAAAACTAATTAAACTCTTTAACTATCATAATGAATATTTCTTCTATGTATAATAATTAGGCAGTAAAATTAAACCGTATCATTTTTCCAAAAAATAGATTTCGTTCTAATTTTCTCGAAAGCTATTAGAGATATTGGAAATATCATTGTAGCATCTGATAGAACTAATTAAACTCTACAACTGTCATAATGAATATTTGTTCTATGTTTAATAATTACGCAGTAAAATTAAACCATATCTTTTTTCCAAAAAATACATTTCGTTCTAATTTTCTCGGAAGTTATTAGAGATATTGGAAATATCATTACAGCATCTACTAGACCTAATTAAACTCTACAACTGACATAGTGAATATTTGTATTATGTATAATAATTACGCAGTAAAATTAAACCATATCTTTTTTCCAAAAAATAGATTTGGTTCTAATTTTCTCGAAAGCTATTAGAGATATTGGAAATACCATTGCAGCATCTGATAGATCTAATTAAACTCTACAACTATCATAATGAATACTTGTACTATGTATAATAATTAGGCAGTAAAATTAAACCGTATTTTTTTTCCAAAAAATAGATTTCGTTCTAATTTTCTCGAAAGCTATTAGAGATATTGGAAATATCATTGCAACATCTGATAAACCTAATTAAACTCTACAACTGACATAATGAATATTTGTTCTATGTTTAATAATTACGCAGTAAAATTAAACCGTATCTTTTTATTTTTTTTAATTGATTTCGTTCTAATTTGCTCGGAAGCTATTAGAGATATTGGAAATATCATTGCAGCATCTGATAGACCTAATTAAACTCTACAACTGTCATAATGAATATATGTTCTTAGATCAAATTTAGCAGTAAAATGAAACTATCACTTTTTTTTTATTCCTCATTTTCTCGAAAGCTATTAGACATATTGGAAATGTCATTGCAGCATCTGATAGACCTTATTATACTATATAACTGTCATTATGAATATTTGTTTTATGACTACTAATTACTTAATAATATAAAACCGTATATTTTTTCCAAAACATAACTTTCCTTCTCATTTTCTCGAAAGCTATTAGAGATATTGGAAATATCATTGTAGCATCTGATAGGCTTAATTAAACTCTACAACTGACATAATGAATATTTGTTCTATGTATAATAATTACGCAGTAAAATTAAACCATATCTTTTTTCCAAAAAATACATTTCGTTCTAATTTTCTCGGAAGCCATTAGAGATATTGGAAATATCATTGCAGCATCTGATAAAACTAATTAAAATCTTTAACTATCATAATGAATATTTCTTCTATGTATAATAATTAGGCAGTAAAAATAAACCGTATCATTTTTCCAAAAAATAGATTTCGTTCTAATTTTCTCGAAAGCTATTAGAGATATTGGAAATATCATTGCAGCATCTGATAGAACTAATTAAACTCTACAACTGTCATAATGAATATTTGTTCTATGCTTAATAATTACGCAGTAAAATTAAACCATATCTTTTTTCCAAAAAATAGTTTTCGTTCTAATTTTCTCGGAAGTTATTAGAGATATTAGAAATATCATTACAGCATCTACTAGACGTAATTAAACTCTACAACTGACATAGTGAATATTTGTATTATGTATAATAATTACGCAGTAAAATTAAACCATATCTTTTTTCCAAAAAATAGATTTGGTTCTAATTTTCTCGAAAGCTATTAGAGATATTGGAAATACCATTGCAGCATCTGATAGATCTAATTAAACTCTACAACTATCATAATGAATACTTGTACTATGTATAATAATTAGGCAGTAAAAATAAACCGTATCGTTTTTCCAAAAAATAGATTTCGTTCTAATTTTCTCGAAAGCTATATGAAATATTGGAAATATCGTTGCAGCATCTGATAGATCTAATTAAACTCTACAATTATCATAATGAATATTTGTTCTATGTATAATAATTAGGCAGTAAAATTAAACCGTATCATTTTTCCAAAAAATAGATTTCGTTCTAATTTTCTCGAAAGCTATTAGAGATATTGGAAATATCATTGTACCATCTGATAGAACTAATTAAACTCTACAACTGTCATAATGAATATTTGTTCTATGTTTAATAATTACGCAGTAAAATTAAACCATATCTTTTTTCCAAAAAATAGTTTTCGTTCTAATTTTCTCGGAAGTTATTAGAGATATTGGAAATATCATTACAGCATCTACTAGACCTAATTAAACTCTACAACTGACATAGTGAATATTTGTATTATGTATAATAATTACGCAGTAAAATTAAACCATATCTTTTTTCCAAAAAATAGATTTGGTTCTAATTTTCTCGAAAGCTATTAGAGATATTGGAAATACCATTGCAGCATCTGATAGATCTAATTAAACTCTACAACTATCATAATGAATACTTGTACTATGTATAATAATTAGGCAGTAAAATTAAACCGTATTTTTTTTCCAAAAAATAGATTTCGTTCTAATTTTCTCGAAAGCTATTAGAGATATTGGAAATATCATTGCAACATCTGATAAACCTAATTAAACTCTACAACTGACATAATGAATATTTGTTCTATGTTTAATAATTACGCAGTAAAATTAAACCGTATCTTTTTATTTTTTTTAATTGATTTCGTTCTAATTTGCTCGGAAGCTATTAGAGATATTGGAAATATCATTGCAGCATCTGATAGACCTAATTAAACTCTACAACTGTCATAATGAATATATGTTCTTAGATCAAATTTAGCAGTAAAATGAAACTATCACTTTTTTTTTATTCCTCATTTTCTCGAAAGCTATTAGACATATTGGAAATGTCATTGCAGCATCTGATAGACCTTATTATACTATATAACTGTCATTATGAATATTTGTTTTATGACTACTAATTACGCAATAATATAAAACCGTATATTTTTTCCAAAACATAACTTTCCTTCTCATTTTCTCGAAAGCTATTAGAGATATTGGAAATATCATTGTAGCATCTGATAGGCTTAATTAAACTCTACAACTGACATAATGAATATTTGTTCTATGTATAATAATTACGCAGTAAAATTAAACCATATCTTTTTTCCAAAAAATACATTTCGTTCTAATTTTCTCGGAAGCCATTAGAGATATTGGAAATATCATTGCAGCATCTGATAAAACTAATTAAAATCTTTAACTATCATAATGAATATTTCTTCTATGTATAATAATTAGGCAGTAAAAATAAACCGTATCATTTTTCCAAAAAATAGATTTCGTTCTAATTTTCTCGAAAGCTATTAGAGATATTGGAAATATCATTGCAGCATCTGATAGAACTAATTAAACTCTACAACTGTCATAATGAATATTTGTTCTATGCTTAATAATTACGCAGTAAAATTAAACCATATCTTTTTTCCAAAAAATAGTTTTCGTTCTAATTTTCTCGGAAGTTATTAGAGATATTAGAAATATCATTACAGCATCTACTAGACGTAATTAAACTCTACAACTGACATAGTGAATATTTGTATTATGTATAATAATTACGCAGTAAAATTAAACCATATCTTTTTTCCAAAAAATAGATTTGGTTCTAATTTTCTCGAAAGCTATTAGAGATATTGGAAATACCATTGCAGCATCTGATAGATCTAATTAAACTCTACAACTATCATAATGAATACTTGTACTATGTATAATAATTAGGCAGTAAAAATAAACCGTATCGTTTTTCCAAAAAATAGATTTCGTTCTAATTTTCTCGAAAGCTATTTGAAATATTGGAAATATCGTTGCAGCATCTGATAGATCTAATTAAACTCTACAATTATCATAATGAATATTTGTTCTATGTATAATAATTAGGCAGTAAAATTAAACCGTATCATTTTTCCAAAAAATAGATTTCGTTCTAATTTTCTCGAAAGCTATTAGAGATATTGGAAATATCATTGTACCATCTGATAGAACTAATTAAACTCTACAACTGTCATAATGAATATTTGTTCTATGTTTAATAATTACGCAGTAAAATTAAACCATATCTTTTTTCCAAAAAATAGTTTTCGTTCTAATTTTCTCGGAAGTTATTAGAGATATTGGAAATATCATTACAGCATCTACTAGACCTAATTAAACTCTACAACTGACATAGTGAATATTTGTATTATGTATAATAATTACGCAGTAAAATTAAACCATATCTTTTTTCCAAAAAATAGATTTGGTTCTAATTTTCTCGAAAGCTATTAGAGATATTGGAAATACCATTGCAGCATCTGATAGATCTAATTAAACTCTACAACTATCATAATGAATACTTGTACTATGTATAATAATTAGGCAGTAAAATTAAACCGTATCATTTTTCCAAAAAATAGATTTCGTTCTAATTTTCTCGAAAGCTATTAGAGATATTGGAAATATCATTGCAACATCTGATAAACCTAATTAAACTCTACAACTGACATAATGAATATTTGTTCTATGTTTAATAATTACGCAGTAAAATTAAACCGTATCTTTTTATTTTTTTTAATTGATTTCGTTCTAATTTGCTCGGAAGCTATTAGAGATATTGGAAATATCATTGCAGCATCTGATAGACCTAATTAAACTCTACAACTGTCATAATGAATATATGTTCTTAGATCAAATTTAGCAGTAAAATGAAACTATCACTTTTTTTTTATTCCTCATTTTCTCGAAAGCTATTAGACATATTGGAAATGTCATTGCAGCATCTGATAGACCTTATTATACTATATAACTGTCATTATGAATATTTGTTTTATGACTACTAATTACGCAATAATATAAAACCGTATATTTTTTCCAAAACATAACTTTCCTTCTCATTTTCTTGAAAGCTATTAGAGATATTGGAAATATCATTGTAGCATCTGATAGGCTTAATTAAACTCTACAACTGACATAATGAATATTTGTTCTATGTATAATAATTACGCAGTAAAATTAAACCATATCTTTTTTCCAAAAAATACATTTCGTTCTAATTTTCTCGGAAGCCATTAGAGATATTGGAAATATCATTGCAGCATCTGATAAAACTATTTAAACTCTTTAACTATCATAATGAATATTTCTTCTATGTATAATAATTAGGCAGTAAAAATAAACCGTATCATTTTTCCAAAAAATAGATTTCGTTCTAATTTTCTCGAAAGCTATTTGAGATATTGGAAATATCGTTGCAGCATCTGATAGATCTAATTAAACTCTACAATTATCATAATGAATATTTGTTCTATTTATAGTAATTAGGCAGTAAAATTAAACCGTATCATTTTTCCAAAAAATAGATTTCGTTTTAATTTTCTCGAAAGCTATTAGAGATATTGGAAATATCATTGCAGCATCTGATAAACCTAATTAAACTCTACAACTGTCATAATGAATATTTGTTTTATGTTTAATAATTACACAGTAAAATTAAACCATATCTTTTTTCCAAAAAATAATTTTCGTTCTAATTTTCTCGGAAGTTATTAGAGATATTGGAAATATCATTACAGCATCTACTAGACCTAATTAAACTCTACAACTGACATAATGAATATTTGTATTATGTATAATAATTACGCAGTAAAATTAAACCATATCTTTTTTCCAAAAAATTGATTTCGTTCTAATTTTCTCGGAAACTTTTAGAGATATCTGAAATATCATTGCAGCATCTGATAAACCTAATTAAACTCTACAACTGACATAATGAATATTTGTTCTATGTTTAATAATTACGCAGTAAAATTAAACCGTATCTTTTTATTTTTTTTAATTGATTTCGTTCTAATTTGCTCGGAAGCTATTAGAGATATTGGAAATATCATTGCAGCATCTGATAGACCTAATTAAACTCTACAACTGTCATAATGAATATATGTTCTTAGATCAAATTTAGCAGTAAAATGAAACTATCACTTTTTTTTTATTCCTCATTTTCTCGAAAGCTATTAGACATATTGGAAATGTCATTGCAGCATCTGATAGACCTTATTATACTATATAACTGTCATTATGAATATTTGTTTTATGACTACTAATTACGCAATAATATAAAACCGTATCTTTTTTCCAAAACATAACTTTCCTTCTCATTTTCTCGAAAGCTATTAGAGATATTGGAAATATCATTGTAGCATCTGATAGGCTTAATTAAACTCTACAACTGACATAATGAATATTTGTTCTATGTATAATAATTACGCAGTAAAATTAAACCATATCTTTTTTCAAAAAAATACATTTCGTTCTAATTTTCTCGGAAGCCATTAGAGATATTGGAAATATCATTGCAGCATCTGATAAAACTAATTAAACTCTTTAACTATCATAATGAATATTTCTTCTATGTATAATAATTAGGCAGTAAAAATAAACCGTATCATTTTTCCAAAAAATAGATTTCGTTCTAATTTTCTCGAAAGCTATTTGAGATATTGGAAATATCGTTGCAGCATCTGATAGATCTAATTAAACTCTACAATTATCATAATGAATATTTGTTCTATGTATGGTAATTAGGCAGTAAAATTAAACCGTATCATTTTTCCAAAAAATAGATTTCGTTTTAATTTTCTCGAAAGCTATTAGAGATATTGGAAATATCATTGCAGCATCTGATAAACCTAATTAAACTCTACAACTGTCATAATGAATATTTGTTCTATGTTTAATAATTACGCAGTAAAATTAAACCATATCTTTTTTCCAAAAAATAATTTTCGTTCTAATTTTCTCGGAAGTTATTAGAGATATTGGAAATATCATTACACCATCTACTAGACCTAATTAAACTCTACAACTGACATAATGAATATTTGTATTATGTATAATAATTACGCAGTAAAATTAAACCATATCTTTTTTCCAAAAAATTGATTTCGTTCTAATTTTCTCGGAAACTTTTAGAGATATTGGAAATATCATTGCAGCATCTGATAAACCTAATTAAACTCTACAACTGACATAATGAATATTTGTTCTATGTTTAATAATTACGCAGTAAAATTAAACCGTATCTTTTTATTTTTTTTAATTGATTTCGTTCTAATTTGCTCGGAAGCTATTAGAGATATTGGAAATATCATTGCAGCATCTGATAGACCTAATTAAACTCTACAACTGTCATAATGAATATATGTTCTTAGATCAAATTTAGCAGTAAAATGAAACTATCACTTTTTTTTTATTCCTCATTTTCTCGAAAGCTATTAGACATATTGGAAATGTCATTGCAGCATCTGATAGACCTTATTATACTATATAACTGTCATTATGAATATTTGTTTTATGACTACTAATTACGCAATAATATAAAACCGTATCTTTTTTCCAAAACATAACTTTCCTTCTCATTTTCTCGAAAGCTATTAGAGATATTGGAAATATCATTGTAGCATCTGATAGGCTTAATTAAACTCTACAACTGACATAATGAATATTTGTTCTATGTATAATAATTACGCAGTAAAATTAAACCATATCTTTTTTCAAAAAAATACATTTCGTTCTAATTTTCTCGGAAGCCATTAGAGTTATTGGAAATATCATTGCAGCATCTGATAAAACTAATTAAACTCTTTAACTATCATAATGAATATTCTTCTATGTATAATAATTAGGCAGTAAAATTAAACCGTATCATTTTTCCAAAAAATAGATTTCGTTCTAATTTTCTCGAAAGCTATTAGAGATATTGGAAATATCATTGTAGCATCTGATAGAACTAATTAAACTCTACAACTGTCATAATGAATATTTGTTCTATGTTTAATAATTACGCAGTAAAATTAAACCATATCTTTTTTCCAAAAAATAGTTTTCGTTCTAATTTTCTCGGAAGTTATTAGAGATATTGGAAATATCATTACAGCATCTACTAGACCTAATTAAACTCTACAACTGACATAGTGAATATTTGTATTATGTATAATAATTACGCAGTAAAATTAAACCATATCTTTTTTCCAAAAAATAGATTTGGTTCTAATTTTCTCGAAAGCTATTAGAGATATTGGAAATACCATTGCAGCATCTGATAGATCTAATTAAACTCTACAACTATCATAATGAATACTTGTACTATGTATAATAATTAGGCAGTAAAATTAAACCGTATTTTTTTTCCAAAAAATAGATTTCGTTCTAATTTTCTCGAAAGCTATTAGAGATATTGGAAATATCATTGCAACATCTGATAAACCTAATTAAACTCTACAACTGACATAATGAATATTTGTTCTATGTTTAATAATTACGCAGTAAAATTAAACCGTATCTTTTTATTTTTTTTAATTGATTTCGTTCTAATTTGCTCGGAAGCTATTAGAGATATTGGAAATATCATTGCAGCATCTGATAGACCTAATTAAACTCTACAGCTGTCATAATGAATATATGTTCTTAGATCAAATTTAGCAGTAAAATGAAACTATCACTTTTTTTTTATTCCTCATTTTCTCGAAAGCTATTAGACATATTGGAAATGTCATTGCAGCATCTGATAGACCTTATTATACTATATAACTGTCATTATGAATATTTGTTTTATGACTACTAATTACGCAATAATATAAAACCGTATATTTTTTCCAAAACATAACTTTCCTTCTCATTTTCTCGAAAGCTATTAGAGATATTGGAAATATCATTGTAGCATCTGATAGGCTTAATTAAACTCTACAACTGACATAATGAATATTTGTTCTATGTATAATAATTACGCAGTAAAATTAAACCATATCTTTTTTCCAAAAAATACATTTCGTTCTAATTTTCTCGGAAGCCATTAGAGATATTGGAAATATCATTGCAGCATCTGATAAAACTAATTAAACTCTTTAACTATCATAATGAATATTTCTTCTATGTATAATAATTAGGCAGTAAAAATAAACCGTATCATTTTTCCAAAAAATTGATTTCGTTCTAATTTTCTCGAAAGCTATTTGAGATATTGGAAATATCGTTGCAGCATCTGATAGACCTAATTAAACTCTACAATTATCATAATGAATATTTGTTCTATGTATAGTAATTAGGCAGAAAAATTAAACCGTATCATTTTTCCAAAAAATAGATTTCGTTTTAATTTTCTCGAAAGCTATTAGAGATATTGGAAATATCATTGCAGCATCTGATAAACCTAATTAAACTCTACAACTGTCATAATGAATATTTGTTCTATGTTTAATAATTACGCAGTAAAATTAAACCATATCTTTTTTCCAAAAAAAATTTTCGTTCTAATTTTCTCGGAAGTTATTAGAGATATTGGAAATATCATTACAGCATCTACTAGACCTAATTAAACTCTACAACTGACATAATGAATATTTGTATTATGTATAATAATTACGCAGTAAAATTAAACCATATTTTTTTTCCAAAAAATAGATTTCGTTCTAATTTTCTAGGAAACTTTTAGAGATATTGGAAATATCATTGCAGCATCTGATAAACCTAATTAAACTCTACTACTGACATAATGAATATTTGTTCTATGTTTAATAATTACGCAGTAAAATTAAACCGTATCTTTTTATTTTTTTTAATTGATTTCGTTCTAATTTGCTCGGAAGCTATTAGAGATATTGGAAATATCATTGCAGCATCTAATAGACCTAATTAAACTCTACAACTGTCATAATGAATATATGTTCTTAGATCAAATTTAGCAGTAAAATGAAACTATCACTTTTTTTTTATTCCTCATTTTCTCGAAAGCTATTAGACATATTGGAAATGTCATTGCAGCATCTGATAGACCTTATTATACTATATAACTATCATTATGAATATTTGTTTTATGACTACTAATTACGCAATAATATAAAACTGTATCTTTTTTCCAAAACATAACTTTCCTTCTCATTTTCTCGAAAGCTATTAGAGATATTGGAAATATCATTGCAGCATCTGATAAACCTAATTAAACTCTACAACTGTCATAATGAATATTTGTTCTATGTTTAATAATTACGCAGTAAAATTAAACCATATTTTTTTTCCAAAAAATAGTTTTCGTTCTAATTTTCTCGGAAGTTATTAGAGATATTGGAAATATCATTACAGCATCTACTAGACCTAATTAAACTCTACAACTGACATAGTGAATATTTGTATTATGTATAATAATTACGCAGTAAAATTAAACCATATCTTTTTTCCAAAAAATAGATTTGGTTCTAATTTTCTCGAAAGCCATTAGAGATATTGGAAATACCATTGCAGCATCTGATAGATCTAATTAAACTCTACAACTATCATAATGAATACTTGTACTATGTATAATAATTAGGCAGTAAAATTAAACCGTATCATTTTTCCAAAAAATAGATTTCGTTCTAATTTTCTCGAAAGCTATTAGAGATATTGGAAATATCATTGCAACATCTGATAAACCTAATTAAACTCTACAACTGACATAATGAATATTTGTTCTATGTATAATAATTACGCAGTAAAATTAAACCATATCTTTTTTCCAAAAAATACATTTCGTTCTAATTTTCTCGGAAGCCATTAGAGATATTGGAAATATCATTGCAGCATCTGATAAAACTAATTAAACTCTTTAACTATCTTAATGAATATTTCTTCTATGTATAATAATTAGGCAGTAAAAATAAACCGTATCATTTTTCCAAAAAAATTATTTCGTTCTAATTTTCTCGAAAGCTATTTGAGATATTGGAAATATCGTTGCAGCATCTGATAGACCTAATTAAACTCTACAATTATCATAATGAATATTTGTTCTATGTATAGTAATTAGGCAGTAAAATTAAACCGTATCATTTTTCCAAAAAATAGATATCGTTTTAATTTTCTCGAAAGCTATTAGAGATATTGGAAATATCATTGCAGCATCTGATAAACCTAATTAATCTCTACAACTGTCATAATGAATATTTGTTCTATGTTTAATAATTACGCAGTAAAATTAAACCATATCTTTTTTCCAAAAAATAATTTTCGTTCTAATTTTCTCGGAAGTTATTAGAGATATTGAAAATATCATTACACCATCTACTAGACCTAATTAAACTCTACAACTGACATAATGAATATTTGTATTATGTATAATAATTACGCAGTAAAATTAAACCATATCTTTTTTCCAAAAAATAGATTTCGTTCTAATTTTCTCGGAAACTTTTAGAGATATTGGAAATATCATTGCAGCATCTGATAGACCTAATTAAACTCTACAACTGTTAAAATGAATATATGTTCTATGTATAATAATTACACAGTAAAATTAAATCATTTCTTTTTACCAAAAAATTGATTTCGTTCTAATTTTCTCAGAAGCTATTAGAGATATTGGAACTAACATTGCAGCATCTGATAGACCTAATTAAACTCCACAACTGTCATTATGAATATTTGTTCTTAGATCAAATTTAGCAGTAAAATTAAACTATCACTTTTTTTTCTTCCTCATTTTCTCGAAAGCTATTAGACATATTGGAAATGTTATTGCAGCATCTGATAGACCTTATTATACAATATAACTGTCATTATGAATATTTGTTTTATGGCTAATAATTACGCAATAATATAAAACTGTATCTTTTTTTCCAAAATATAACTTTTCTCCTCATTTTCTCGAAAGCCATTAGAGATATTGGAAATATCATTGCTGCATCTGATAGATCTAATTAAACTCTACAATAACCATTATAAATATTTGTTCTATGTATAATAATTACGCAGTAAAATTAAACCATATCTTTTTTCCAAAAAATAGATTTGGTTTTAATTTTCTCGAAAGCTATTAGAGATATTGGAAATACCATTGCAGCATCTGATAGATCTAATTAAACTCTACAACTATCATAATGAATACTTGTACTATGTATAATAATTAGGCAGTAAAATTAAACCGTATCATTTTTCCAAAAAATAGATTTCGTTCTAATTATCTTGAAAGCTATTAGAGATATTGGAAATATCTTTGCAGCATCTGATTTTTTTTTTTCTCTCTCTCTCTCTCTCTCTCTCTCTCTCTCTCTCTCTCTCTCTCTCTCTCTCTCTCTCTCTCTCTCTCTCTCTCTCTCTCTCTCTCTCTCTCTCTCTCTCTCTCTCTCTCTCTCCTAATAATGATAATAATAATGATAATGAAACCATCTTTCTTATAACACCGATTCATTTTATTTATCTTTGTAACACAATGTGAAACCAAAAACATAAATATTTGAAAAAGAATTTTGATTTTGAACGAAAAGAAAAGAAAATTTGTATAAATTTATATATCAGTGATTGCAAAGATGAAGAAAAAAATAACAATAAATGAAATTATGATATTATAATAATAATAGACTTTTTTTTAAATATCTAATAGAAAAAATAATAAACTTTAAGAATTTCGTAAAACAGGAATTAACATAACGTTTTAGCATCAACATTATTATTTTATTTCCATCGTTAATGAAAATTTAACAAATGAAAATGAAAAAAAAGTCGATAGAGAGAAAAAAATAGAGAAAGAAATAATGAAAGAAAGACAGTAGTGTGCATTAATTTACCAATTTACATTTCAAAACTTTACCACAAAAAAAAAAAAAAAAAGCATTACAAAACACATGAATTGATCTAGTAGTACTCTTAATTAACAAACACATTAACACACTAACACACTAACACATAGAAGGAAGGAAGAAAGGTACAAATCTCTACAATCATTACCATAGAGTGTTAATTAATCTTCTCAACATTTCCAGTGTTCACCTTCTGTCCAGTACTGTCATAAATTTCCATCTTGTGCTTGGGCTTATTGTTTTGATCGACCACTGTATTTTCAATCTGGTGAACAACATCCTGCGAGAGAGAGAGAGAGAGAGAGAGAGAGAGAGAGAGAGAGAGAGAGAGAGAGAGAGAGAGAGAGAGAGAGAGAGAGAGAGAGAGAGAGAAGGAAAGGAAGAACATTATTAGTATATTTCATTCTATCGCATCTAACTTACCATATTTCACACACACACACACACACACACACACACACACACACACACACACACACACAACACACACACACACACACACACACACACACGTTGTACTTACCATACCACTCAGTACTTTCCCAAATACAACATGTTTGCCATCAAGCCATTCGTCACCTCTGTTGTTATGAAGAATTGGGAGCCGTTAGTGTCACGTCCCGAGTTTGCCATCGACAGTAGACCAGCCTGTGTGGTTCAAGTTGAAATTCTCGTCCTCAAACTTACCATTACTAGTATTATAGATGCTGCGGCCTGGAAGGGAAGAATTTGCGTGGGTGTGAGAAGGAGGGAATTGACGGGAGGAAGCAAGTTGTTAATGGGGGAAGGAAGGGTAGGAAGGAAGGAGGGGAAAGTGACTATTAATGATAATAATTGTAATATCTCCTCTATACACTTTCATTTTCTTTCATCAGGATAGAGAGGAGAGAGAGAGAGGAGAGAGAGAGAGAGAGAGAGAGAGAGAGAGAGAAGAGAGAGAGAGAGAGAGAGAGAGTCTCGGGAGAAACAAGAGAAACTGGATTCTCTCTCTCTCTCTCTCTCTCTCTCTCTCTCTCTCTCTCTCCTCTCTCTCTCTCTCTCTCTCTCTCTCTCTCTCTCTCTCTCTCTCTCTCTCTCTCTCTCTCTCTCTCTCCTTCCGTTACCAATTCCTACTAAAAAAAAAATATATATATATCTGGTATAAACTCAACGAAAAAAGAAAAAAAAAGAAGCTAGATCAATCAATGAAATGAAATATTAAAAAAAAAAAAAGAACACTAAATGAAATGAATCCTTACCGCCCGTGCCATCTCCGGTAGTGAAGTCTCCGCCTTGGATCATAAACTTTTTAATAACACGATGGAAAGCTGATCCTTTGTATCCTTCCCCTTTGGTCGTCTTGATAGCTAACTCGTAGAAATTATTAGCAGTCTTCGGTACAACATTCCCAAACAGACCAATTTCAATCACTCCAAGGGATGTACTTCCATTTCTCATGTGGAATTGAACCTGTGAATAGAAAGAAATGGGTGAGTGTGTGTGTGTGGTGTGTGTGTGTGTGTGTGTGTGTGTGTGTGTGTGTGTGTGTGTGTGTGTGTGTGTGTGTGTGTGAAATTTAGCCTGGGAATGGAAAGGAATTGGTGAGTGAAAGTGTGTGTGTGTGTGTGTCTGTGTGTGTGTGTGTGCACTTTGTGTGATTGTGTGCACGTGTCGTATGCAGATTTGTTCTCTCTCTCTCTCTCTCTCTCTCTCTCTCTCTCTCTCTCTCTCTCTCTCTCTCTCTCTCTCTCTCTCTCTCTCTCTCTCTCTCTCTCTCTCTAAACTTGCCCATTCACTCAAACTTTCTCCACCCTTCCTCCTCCTCCTCCTCCTCCTCCTCCTCCCGTAGCAACAAGGAGGATAAGTCATATATAGGAAGAGGTGGTGAATGCCATCCACTTTTTCATCTCCTTGCACAGAGAGAGAGAGAGAGAGAGAGAGAGAGAGAGAGAGAGAGAGAGAGAGAGAGAGAGAGAGAGAGAGAGAGAGAGAGAGAGAGAGGTTTAATTTACTATATAGTTATAATGATACACTAGTTAATTAAAGGTTAAAGATAGTTTACTTATCCGTGTGTGTGTGTGTGTGTGTGTGTGTGTGTGTGTGTGTGTGTGTGTGTGTGTGTGTGTGTGTGTTGTGTTGCAATTGTCTGTCTTTTTTTTATAAATGCCAAG